>PVJC01024185.1:0-25741 GCA_004026665.1 Murina feae
TGCTTTCCCATTTCCTGGTGCCCTGCAAGGGGCCTGGGAAGCCCACCAAGCAGGCCACTGACCCCCTGCTGCCTCTTTCCTGCTCCCCGATCCCCCTCCAAGGGCCTGGACAGCTGCCAAGCAGGCCGCTGACCCCCTGCCACCTCTTACCCGCTCCCCGATGCCCCACAAAGGGCCTGGGAAGCCCACCAAGCAGGCCGCCAACCCCCTGCCACCTCTTAACTGCTCCCCAATGCCCTGCAAAGGGCCTGGGAAGCCCACCAAGAAGGCTGCCAACCCCCTGCCACCTCTTACCTGCTCCCCGGCCCGCCACCTTGCTTTCCCACTTCCTGGTGCGCTGGTGCCACTTCCAACTGCCATAGGCAAACAGTTGCAACAGAACCCTTTGGTTTGTTCTAGTTCCGTGGCTGTTGGCCTCCATCTTGGCTGGGTTGATTTGCATACAGCCACTCTGACTGGCTGGTGGTAATGGTCACATTTGCATGTTTCGCTTTTATTATAGAAGATTGGTTGGGCCACAAAAATATTTGTTGTGGACCCCAAGTGGCCAGTGGGCCACCAGTTTGACATGCTTGGTGTAGAGGATTCTGACCCCTGGAGTGGTTGGATTTAGGACCACACCAGGGAGTATGCAGAATAAAACAGGATCAGATCAGTATTTTCAAATGCAAGAGGCATATCCCTATTTCAAAATACACTGATGAATTTATTTTAAATTTTAGTGGCTGTGCATCTATTTCAGTGTGATTTATTCCATGGAAAAGATTACTTTTCTTTTGAAATAAAATTATTTGCATAATTTATGTGACTTAAATAAAAATGTTAAGTGAATATTAGTTCAGATTCTATGTGGAAGGTGGCGCCTGAGTGCCATAAGATTAGAAGACACTGGAATGAATTTTGGAATCAGAGAAACATAGATAAAATTCGGGTTATGACTCTTACTAAATGTGTGTCTGTGGGAAAATTACTGAATATCTTGGTGCCTTAGTTTTTCATCTATAAAATGGGTATGTAAAACCTACCTTTCAGCACTGTTGTGGGGTAGAGAGGCTGATTTGTTCATCAATGTACTCATTCAATCATTAAATATTTAGTGAGCATCTATTACATGCCACTCAGGGTCTGGGCACAGGGAATATAGCAGTGAAACTAACAATGTTCCTGACTTCAGGGAAGCACACATTCTAAGGGGGGGAGGGAGAGCGGGGAGACAGACAACAAGTGCATAGTTAGATATATAAGAAACTGTCAAGTTCTAAGGAAAATAGCACACGGTAATGGAGAGGTTACAGCAAAGCCTCTGACACAGGAATGTGTTAGGTGTGTTTGAGGGAAAACAAGGTGGAAGTGAATAGAATCAGAAGGAAAAAGGAAAAAGTGAGGTGGAATAGCTAGTTAGGTGGCAGGGTACATACTGGAGTTTATTTTAACTGTGATGGGAAGAGGAGTGATCAATATGGTATCTATTCATAATCGCAAATTCAGTTAATATTTGAACAGCTATTTACTTAGTGCCCAAGGGGCTTAGAGCACTGGCTTAGGCTCCCAGGATTTGGGTGTACCACAGTAAGCTGGACCAGAGGTCACATTGTTGTCGGAGAAACAGTAGTCTAAACAGTTACCATCTGATATCCATCAAGTACTTTCTATGTGTCAGGCCTCGTTTTACGTGTTTTCCTTTAATTCAGTAGCTCACGTGGTTCTTAGAAACAAAAGTATGTAATCAATGATTCCCATTCTGCAGATGAGGAAGCTGGAGCAGAGAAGCTTACCACTATACATATCATTGCTCTCACCTTTCAAAGAACGGAGGGTGAAATAAACGTGCTCCCTTTGAGATTCAAAGCATAGTCAGAGTGCAGAGACAATGTTACCCTAAGGAGAGGTGACACAGCCGGGGGACTGCGGGTGCCTGGAGTGAGGCTGCCACCTGCTTTCTGTGACAGCAGCCACTCTGCCTCTCTATTTCGCCTCGTTTCCTCATCCATGAAATGGGGTCATAGGGGAATCCATCCTATAGGACGGTGGTGAGGGTGAAAGGAGACTGTACAGGAAGTGCTCTTGCCCAGAGTCTGGCTCATGACAAGTGTGTCTCAAGTCTCGGCGATACACCCACAAGGTACTGGCTACCCTGAGCCTGGACCTTAAAGGAAGAAGGAAGCAAACGAAGATAAATTAAGTTCCAGTGGACAGAACATGTTAGGAACTTCACAGAGTGTTGAAAGTTCATAGTATGGCTGGGTGGTGGGTGAGGGTGTAGTGGGCAATCCTATGAATTCTTTTAGCATTAACAAGCCTATGGTATGACCTGTGCTTTCATAGATGTGCCCACTAACAGCATGAGGACAAGATTGCAGGGGCCAGGTGATAAACGCTGAAAGTCTGATGGGCTCAGCAGGGAAATGAAAGGGTGGGGAAGAGAGGTGAGGGGTGAGGCACTTCAGCGGTGGATTCTACAGGGCTTGGAAACTGATTTCATCACCTCCTTGGAGGAAGATGCACGTGTGTGCGCACGCATACACACACACACACACACACGGCAAGAGAAACCCTGCTTCACTCCACCTGGCTTCTTTCTGTCCCCAGAGATGAGTCTACTTATAGCTCCTTAGTTTTCCCATCTGTTAAGTGGGAAAGTAAAGCCAGAATCTCACGACTCCCAATGGGATAGAGTCATATGTTACTTTAGTACCAGAATCCTGAGGAAATGCAGTCTGGTTTCATCGCTCCTGCTAATAAAGAACTGTCTTCCAACTAGAATACAATACCAGCAAACTTGCATTTTCTGAGAATCAGAAAGTGATGGTTTGGGTTTGAGCTATTCACTCACTTATGATCTGAGATTATTCTAAAAAGACTTTGTAGCTTAGTCTAATTGGGTAATTGGGATGTTTCCAGATGAAATTCGACTTGTATTTTTCAAAAAACTCTTTGAAGAACTGTTGCCATGGCAGTTCTGCTGACAAGATCCTTCACTGGCTCCCACTAAGCAGCACTAATGGGCTTCTATTTATCCTAAGATTCAGATTACCCACCTGGACATCCTCTGGAAGGAAGCAAGGTATGAACCCCAAGGAATTAGTGAAGCCCTTCCCTTGCTCTCCCTGCGGGGGTGGCCTCAGCAAGGAGGAGGTTTCTCATGTCTTGATGGTGGGAAGGTCTAGTCCTAGGAGAGGCCCAGCTGGAGTAAAGGACCTTCCCAGATCACGTCACTCTGGGCAGCTGGGAGTTAAGGAAGAAAGCACCATCCATCTGCCACAGTATAAACTAGATGGCTGTTTCAGGATATGAGTCCTAATTCTCTCATATTTGAGGGCAAATAGGTGTTTGGCAGAGAACTGTCCTTATTTTAAGAAGGTTCTAAAAATTAATCTTTGTGTTTTTCTAGTGTTGCTCTTCTAAATTTGAGAAAGCCTTTGTTCTAACTCGATTTTTCATCCTCCTGGAAAATAATTTCTACCCATCGTCCTTAAACTTCTTGTACCCAAGTGTTTATTATAAGAATGTGAAACATCTTCGCCAGATGCAGTATTTTTGGCTTCATTAAAAGTTTTTCTAGTTCCTCTTCAGTCATGTCAATATTTACCTTGGACAATGCTTTGTATCCTTTTGTTTATAATTCCAGAATTCTCCAAGACAAACTGATTATTCATGACTCTCTGGCCTGGGTTACAATTTAAACATACCTTATGTTGACATTTTTAAGAGTAGGAATCCCCCTATTTTCTCCACTTCTTCTCATAGATCAATGATTTGTAACCTTCCACACTCATTTCCTGCTCTATATTTTTCTCTTTTCAGGTATCTTCTAAGGACATCTTTTTTTTTTGTTGAACACAGTCTTAGTATATTAGCAAGTGACTTTCTCTTGTTTTCTTTTTAAAGTTCCAGGATCTGTCTGTCTGCCAAGGATGCATTGGCAACACTGTGTTATACCCACATTTTTGAACACTTCCATTGTTTTCCTAGAGAGCACACTCTTCGTGTTGCCCACTCCTTCTTGGTGAATTTTTGGCTGTTGAAGTAGAGAACATGGGACCCTTGTCTTCCTGGTCTAAAGACTTTAGTGTAAACCCCCCAAGTGAATAAAAGGAGACCTTAGTGGCCAAATAGATATCATAAATTAGTGGCATGTTTTTTTTGTTGTTGTTTGTTTGTTTTGTTTTTTGTTTTTTTTGTTTTTTTAGTAGTTCACTTATATCAAACCAGTCATCTTTCCTTAATTGCTCAGGATTTTTGAAATCAATTCTTTATATGCACCTTTCCGTTGTAGAGGATTTAAAATTTACTAAGGATTTCATATGCATTATTATATTTGATTTTTCTTACAACTTTGAGAGGGAGACCCAGAAGAGTCAAGTGAATTTGTTGATCAGGAAGAAAGAATAAGACACAGTTTTTTCCATCTAGGACATTTCTATTAATAAATGACTTGGTTTTATATGTGTTTCTGTTTGTTTAAAACACTGTACTTTTTCTTGAATTAGGGGCATTGCATGTACTGTTTCCTTTCCCTCAGTTACCCAACTACTCCCTTTGATTAGCTAAACTTCTACCCATTTTTCAAGTGTCAGGTTTGATTTCAGTTCCTCTAGAAACATTCCCTGGTCCCCAAGTCTGGGCTAGGGTTTCTTCCTTTGTGCTCCCACAGCACCCTAAGAATAACACTGGGATAACACTCAATAAATACTTCCGAAATAAACGATGCACAATGTGTCTTCTGGTTTGTGTCACCTTGGATTCTTGAGTTCAAGAACAGATGCCAGAGATGACTCGCAAAGGGTACAGAGAAGTGTAGGTATTTCCAAGTTCGTTCTTTGTAATTCCCTCTGAATATTGATAGCGAATATAGCTATCTGCTGTTTGTCCAGAAAAAAAGTCCTTCCCTCTTACTTTGCCTTTACCTCCCCACCTTTACTTTGGGAAACTGCCTCCTTACCCACTTTGCATTGGTGGTGTTTAGTTGGAGCTGGCCACATTTGGGAGCAGAAGTAGGCCTAATAATCGTATTTCATGCCTGGGGTACAATGACAAGCATAGGGAGAGTCACTCAACACAAGCTGGTAATCTATGGGACTTCTGGTATAACTCTTAAGTAAGAGAGGATCTCTGTTTTTTTCTTTTGATGGCTGCAAACAAGTGATACAAGCATTCATGGAACTGCTGGTTCTTTGGGAACTTGTGGAGAGATCAATGAAGCCATCACAGAACAATGAGAGGCAAGAGATGGTGATAGAATCAAGGCTTGATGAAGATATCCTTGAAAACCTGGATTTAGGCAGTGTCCGATCTTTTGGATTTCCAAATTTATGAGATGATAGATTCCATTTTTGGTTGCAGCTAGTTTGAGCTGCATTTTGATCAGTCACCAATGACTGATAGAGTTCTGCTTAATTCAGTGGGGAGAAAATGCCATGTTATCTTTTTTTTTTTTTACTGACATTAGTGATTTTTTCCCCTTTGTGGCTTTGTCTCATGCTTCCACTTCCTCATATGTGTTTTGCATCTATGTAATTTGAATTAGGTGGCTAATCAGAAACCAATTACTAAGCAAGCATGTTTTAGCTTTATTTTCCCTAAACCCAATATCATGCAATAGGTTTGCTGAATGTGCCCTAGTTCGTATCTGAGCTCAGCACATGCCTGAAATTTTTCCAGGAAGGTGATGATTTTATACAGATTTGTCCACATGCCCACACCCTATCTGTTGGTCTCATGGGCTAAATTGTGGAAAGGTGAATACCTGGGTGTCTGAGAACGTGCCCCATGATCTTAGAGTAATGAAAAGTTCTTAAGCTTGTAGAATCAGGTCTCAGAACGAAATGTGAGTGAGCTTCATGCCTAGATCCAGGCAGACAAGACATTTATATTCTCTTTAGAGACCACTTTCTATCCTCCTAGGGAGCTAGAGAAACAAAAAGAGTTGCAACCCATTCTTGGTGAACAGTGGCCTCTAAATTGCTATAGGAGCTCCTCCTTGGGCCTTTTTTGGCCAGTGGGTGGAAGGGTAAAAACATTTCTCTTTTCTAAAGCTTTTGATAAAGTGCCAACGAAATCCCTATGGATTTTCCATGATCAGTAAATTCATCCATTGCTTTTTCTCCCTTTGGAGTTTATCATGATCAGTAAACCCATCAATTGCTTTCTCTTTCTGATTCATGGACAGCTTATTAGTAATTAAAGCTGGAAGGCAGAGATTCAATCCTAGCTTTTTGTCTAAACGTATTCCTGGAAACTGGATCATCGAGTGCATCACTGTATAATGAACAATGCTTTCCACTTAAGCAGTGTTATATTTGGGAGTTGTGTTCCCGAGCAAGGCTATAGCTTTAAAAATATCACAGATGACCTTTATTTGTTGCCAAATTCAAGATACAAACAGCAAAATCTTAAAATCATGAGATTAGGATCTAATTCTTATCAAATTAGAAAAAAAGTAAAAGCATAGGTTTTAAGTGAAATATATGTTCTTTACCCATTGTTTATATAAGTGCTCCACATAAAAATCTATTTGTGAAGTACTCATACATTACATAAAAATCTGTTTGACTATTGCAATGTAAACAAGAGAGATGTGCTAATTATAAAAAAGCATTCATTCTTTACAGTTAAATTAATTCTGCTAGTCTTCTTAGAATCTTGAACGGTTTTTAAGAGGATGTTTTAGAAGATTTAGGTCTCTAAATTACTTTCCAGTCATCTCTGAGCTAGCCTTTTCTTTTACATTTCCCAGTAGTAAGCATAGATGTGCTAGTCTATTGTGTAACAATCTGTATTAAAAAATTATTGTTTATGATGATGGCGATCATAGTGATGATGGTGATGTTTACTCTCTGAACCTAGTAAAGACATGGAGAAGTGACAAATTGTCACCCGTAAACAGCAAAAATTTTCCATAACAAAATCATTTCATTAAGTGAAACCCATGTTTGCTATGAAACATATTGATAATTGAGTAGCAAAACCTTCCTCTCTTCTGAGGTTGAAATAGGCAAAGTCCAGGGCGCACTTCCACATGGGACATAACCAGGTCCTTTGTCCTCTCTTCTCTTCATGCATGTTCTTTCCTCTTCTTTTTGGTCCTGTGATGTCCTAGTGGTAAGATTTGGGTTTAGGCTGATGGGCAGGGAGGACACCAGAAGGCCTGACCTGTGCCATGCAGTCCAGAGGATGCTATCAGAAAGCTCTGCCTAAGAGTTTGGGGCACAAGTACTGCTGACAATGGGGTATTGTTTACCTATTTTCATCAGAGTTATTAGTATATGATTTCCCCACAAATTGTCTATCAATCTAAGTTTCTGGATCTCTAGGATAAAATTGTCTTCATTCCATCAATTTCTTCTATTGATTCCTAATAGAACGAAAAGAGAGAAAAACTTTTCTGCCTAGCCCCCAGTTAACCTGAAAATTCAATTAAATGGCCTCCTCCAGTCACTTCAATTCATTGAAGTTTAACTATGCACATTCTTGGAAAGGACAAACTAGATGACGCTGACATTTTGAGAGCTCTGTTTTGCAATAAATGAAATAGAAATTGAAATAGAAATGTATTGGTACTTGCTTGTTTTGATAGCATTTTACTGATAGGAAGCTCAGGGAGAAGGGTTTGAAGGGGCAAATGTCTAGCATTTGGTTTATTATCAGGGAACATTTTCCTCAATCTGTATGCTGTTGCTTGCTTTATAAACGGTGCTTAGCAAAATTATATTTTTACTTTGGAATTGCATTGCTCTTTTCTCGCTCACTTACCTGGAAGATCTTTGGATATTGAGGAGCTGCAGCCATCGAGGTTGGTTTTGACTTCTCCTTTGGAGGATTTATCTTTAATTTTATCCTAGAATTAATGAGCACAACAAACAGCTGTGCCAATAAACCCATTCTGCTTGGTGACACACTTTGACAGAGCAATTGGCAGATGGTCTGCCTTGCAGAGGATTGCAGTGGAATGGGGAAAATGCTGATAGGAGAGTGGGCCCTACTTAATTGAAGTCAAATTCCTCCATTTTTCTCCTGGCATTTAAGTATCTTGCATTATAGTTTTTCTCCCCCACTCTAATTAGATGACAGCCTCTATTTGCCATTTATATATGTCCACTTGGTTCTACTTTTCCAATTCCAACATTCTTATTCCTGGCACTAAAAACATTGCACACATTGCTCTTGGGTGAGTGTCTAAGGGTGTTATTCTGTTAGAAGTCTACAGCTTGATTCAATCTCCTGGTAAAATTCCAACTGGAGGACAGCAAAGTGAATAAAAGGAGACAAGAGAAGCTAACTGCGTGACAAAGGCAATCCTGTCACAGTGGTGCTATCCAAACCAATGGTAGCCTGGATGTGGAGCACATGCCTGTTCTAAGATGTGTGTGCTGCTGTGATTTGTATTACTACGCCATGAATAACACCACCTGTCGCATATCTTAATGTTCCTCTTGGAACATGATGACTTATGTTCTAGGCCTTGGAATATAAGAAACATATTTGAGAGTGTTCTAGAAACCCAAGTATTTTTTGTTTCTTTTAAAATGTCCTTTAACGAAAGGAAATGAAGCCTCTGTTTCCTTCTAAAAAATATTAGTCCCTTTTCCCAAGTACCTATTAGAGTGTTAACAAGCCCAAAACATATGTGGGCCTATCTTTGTATATTCAGTTACCTCAGCTCAGAATTATGTCCCTGAGTTGCTTGGTATCTTCTATTTCAAGTTCTTTTATGAATATTAATTATCAACTGTTGTTTTTAAATTATGAATAGTATACTCTCTCCTAACAGAGACTTTCTTTTATTTTTCCAGGGTTGTTGAAATATAATTGACAAATAAAACTGTATATATTTAAGGTGTCCAGGGGATGGTTTGATATGTGTACACATTGTGAAATGATTGCTACAATCAAGTTAGTTAATTATCCATCATCTCACCTTATGTGAGTGTGTGATAAAAATACTTAAGATCGACTCTCTTAGCAAATTTCAAATATCCATTATAGCATTATTAACTATAATCACCATGCTGTACATTAGATCCCCAGGATCCCAGAAACTTACTCATAACTGAATGTTTATAAACTTTAGCCAACGACTCCCTATTCCTCAATGCCCTCTCTCTCCCAGCCCCTGAGAACCTGACAACCACCATTCTACCCTCTGATTCTATCAGTTCAACTTTTTTTTTAGAGTCCTCATATAAGTGAGACATTTATCTTTTTGTGTCTTGCTTATTTCACTTAGCATAATGTTTTCCAGGTTCTTTCATGTTGTCACAACTGGAAGAACCTCTTTCCTTTTTAATGGCTGAATGATAACTTCACTGTCTATCTATCTATCTATCTATCTATCTATCATCTATCTATCTATCTATCTATCTATCTATCTATCTATCTATCATCTATCTCACATTTTCTTTATTAATTCATCTGTTCATGGACACTTAGGTTGTTTTCATATCTTGGCTACTGTGAACAATGCTTCAATAAATAGGGAAGTACAGATATCTCTTTGAAATACAGATTTATTTCCTTTGGCTATGCACTCAGCATGCCATTGGCTGGATAGAGAGACATTTTCCTGTAGAATTGATTTTGATGGTCTCGAGGTGAAAAATGACTCAAAGGGATCTGAGATGTTGAAGCTACTTTTGTAATTGGCTTTTGAAGAATGTTTTTGAAAGCTTGCTGTCATAAGGAAAGTGTGTGCTTGCTGGTAGGGCAACAAGCGCTAAGGGGGATTGTCAGGTTTCCTTATACCCCATGGACAACTGAACTCATGACTTTGAGAGTCCCTACCAGTTCCGATATTATCCAGGAATGTGGAAGTTCCTTCTTCTATAACTTCCCTTCCAGGGGGCAGCACATCCCACTGTTGCTTGAGTGTCTTCCTTGATAGGAAACTCATTTCTTCAGCAAGGAATTGTTCAGGGTTTCTGCAGTTGTGAATATTATCTCCCCAACCCCTGTAACTCCCATAGAACCTCTCTTCCAGAGAAAAGGGGCCCATCAAATCCCTCTTCACAAGACAAATCTTCAGTGCTGTCATATTATTTCCAAGTCATTCTTTTTTGGGCAAAATTTCTCTAGGGTGTTAACTGCTATCCTGACATTTTATCGTCTTGACTACCATGAAGAACTGACAGTGCTTAGGTGAAAAGAAATTCAAGAGCCACATTGATGGTGGCATAGTTTCCTAGATGTGGTCTAACCAGTGCACAACATGCCAGGGCTCAGGTATCCCTTTTTGGAACATTCTCATGTTCCTGTTTATAGGAACTAAATACCAAAGTAACCTAGGCTCTTAGACAGTGACTAAGAGTTGGTATTTATGCTCAGATACCCAAGGAAACATGTAAAATCAAATTTATTCAAAATCCAAACTATGGTCTCTAACCCAACACCACATGTGGTTCCTCCTCTTAAATTGCTGCTTCTGAGAATGGGACCCACATTCTTTTGTGTGACTCTGACTCCTCCTTTTTTCTCCACCTCCTTGTTCCAAATTGCCCCCAGATCCCTTCCCAATTCCAATCCACTTTTTAACTGATAGTAGGAGGGTGCAAAACCTAGACATTCTTCTAGTACTTTATACAATCAGACCTTCTGAGGTCACCGAGGAGAGGGCTGTTACAAAATAATAATTATTTTTTTTACTCTTAATCTGCATTTTCCTGAAACATGTATGTGAGGGGAAAAAGTTCACATGAGAAGAAAATGGAGAACAAAGGTAAACAATTCTTTGTATATTTTGGAGCAGATGGAGAATGAAGTTCTCCCTCTTCTTAAAGAGACTAATGCTGAAAAGGCCGTGAAAAGAACACATTCTCAAACTGAGTAATCATCTACAAGTAGTTAAAACCGAGGTTCCTCCAGCTGAGCTGCACTGAGCAGTAGAGCAGAGGTTCTGATTGAGAACTTTTATTTCCCAGATTGTTTATGTCTTAAATGAAATTTGGAAAGGTTCCCTCACATCAAAGGCTGTTCCTTTCCGTTAATCGATTGAGTATGTTGTGCCTGTCCTCCCCCGAGCCCCCGTGACTGGGAACATAAGTCAGATTCTCCCTTTGCCAGTAATTTGGAGGTTCATGATAAGAAAACATCCTTTTTTCTAAGCAAAGGAAAGGGTAGTTCTGGGGAATGTTAAGGCAGCACAGAACAGCCATGATTTACTCCTGCCTGAAAAAAACGCACAAAGCCTGATCAATCCATATCTGAATATCATCTGCATAATTTGAAAGCAACACATGAAGGGACAAGGCCCAACCTCTCTATCCTGTTCACATTTACATCTGGAGCAGCTGCCAGGGCCTCTCGCAGCTGATTTTGTTCAGTTCTGCAGGGTCGACTTGAAACCCAGGCAGAAAATGAAAGTGAGCAAATTTACCTCTGGCATTCAAAGACATGCTTTTGGTCAAAGTGAGTATTTCTGACCATGACTCATTTTCAAAAGAAGCATTGAATTCGCTTTGTCATCTTTGCCTGGATCAGGCTCAATCGGCCCTTTTATGATTTTTAAAATATCCTATACAGCCAGGATGGCATTTATTAGGCTTCAGCTATTCAATATTGCATTTCAATATATAAAAGTCACTGTTCAATTGAATATTGAGTTTTCTAAGGAAGTAAACCTACAGAAAAGAAATTTGCAAGAATCTAAAATAAATGAATTTGAGGAAGATCAAACTGTCCTTTTGGCTGTTTCAAAGATCAAAACATCTCTCTTTTATAGAAATCAGGAGCTGTTTGAATAGGCTCTTTAGCGCAAAGCCCTGTTTTTTTCCACTTGGGATAGCTTGGGACTGCACCATAATGGTATGAAAGGCCCCAGGGAGGAGGGAAAGTTTCATTCCCCAAAAGCACCCAGGACTTTTGCATCAAAAATAGCAGATTTCTTCATTTAATTTAGTATTGGGCCTAGGTAAGTGAGAAAATGAAAATCTGTCCTCAGCTCCTTCAGGGTCAAGGGTGGCCTTAGTGGGCATGACAGGGTCTCTCGACAATTATTTTTAAAGTCTGCTGAGTGTCTTTGTCTCTACCTCTCAGAGAGGCTGGATTGTCTGTAAAGAAGCTATCATTGGGTTCACACAGCCTTATATTCTGCGTAACCTTAGGAAGTTATCTAAACTCTCTAGGGCTTTATTGCTTCATGTGTGAAGTGGGGCTGATACATTGTACTTCATTGGTTGAAGCTCCTTCCAACCTCAGAGCCTTTAGTCATGCTGTTCCTTCAACCTGGCTAACTTGTGCTCAGTCCCTAAAATTTAGCTGGAATGGCTTTTCTTCTGGAACACATCCCATGAGCTCCCCAACTACATTATCCCCTTCCCCCATCAGACAGTGTGCTATGGTCTTCTATAGCACTTGCCTCAATTATAATTGAGAACATTTTGCACTGAATTTGCTTTGTAGAATTCATGCTGGCTCCCTCTATAAGGGATCAAAAAACCAACTCATACATCCATGTCTACAACTAAAACATAACCACAAACTGTTTGTTGAGTGAATGAAATTAATGGAGATAAATCACAGAAGTGATCAAGAAATGGAAGTGTCTTTTATTCCCCTGTGCATTGGGCTCCTGGAGGCCAGGGTGAGCCTCACCTTTCCCCAAGTGTCAGGATGGAGCTGGTCCAGGAACATTGTGGATGTGCAGATGGACACCATCAATCACCTCTCCATCCTACTGCTTTCTTCACCTGCCTGTTTCTCTGTCTCCTCTTTGAGTCTATCTTATTGGCTCTCAGGAAAATTCTGGAACCCTTGTTCAACTCTTTATGATGCAGGTTTTCTCTTTCCTGAAAGGTCCTGATTTCAGAGAGCTCCGTGGGACAGGTGTAAAGTGAGAAATGAGAAACAGTGATTACCATGGTGTTTTTAGCCCTGGTTAGAGGGTGTACTGGGAATTGGAAATGTTAGCTCAGTGAGGCTTACATGTTGGAACAGCTCCCTCAGGCTTTTATTTTATTTTTTAAAATATTTATTTAAATTGAATTCAGTGAAGGGAGAGGGAGATAGAAACATCAATGATGAGAATCATTGAATGTCTGCCTCCTGCACAACCCCCACCAGGGACTGAGCCCACAACCTAGGCATGTGCCCTAGACTGGAATCGAACCTGGGACACTTCAGTACATAGGCCAGCACTCTATCCACTGAGCCAAACCAGGCAGGGCTCTCTCAGGCTTTTAAACTTCACCACCGCCATTATCATCTCATTATCAACTAACAACAACTTCTTTACAATTTAAAAAACCTTTGCCTCCCAACTAGGGAAAAGAAAATTCTCATCAACATTATAAACCATTTCTGGTTAGAAATTCACCATTAGAATATTTTTGCTTGGGTTAAGGCAAATACCCATAAGAAGTTACTTTATTAGTTATTAGCTATGTCCTTATTATGAATTAGTTTATTAATTCATTTCATCTGAGAAGACGGGGGAGGAACAAGCATTAAAGAACTTGGTTGCTTATACAGGAAGAAGTTCTGTCAGAGTTGCATTGTAGATAATAGAATTCAGTCTACCTATTTTTAGGGGAAATGGATTTCATACAAGAATTAAGGAGCTTACAGAAATCCTTAGAAGGCCTGGAGGATGAGCCTTTCAGCAGAACTTCCAGGAATTACACCTTACAATAATACTTCAGAAATGGCCAACTGAGGGAGCCATGATCAAGTTGACTAAGAAGAAGGTCACCTTTAAACTGTTGGCTCTTGTGCCTCACCACGTCTGTGCCAACCATCACCAACAAAACAGATATCCTCCACTTGCCTCTGGAAACCACAGTGCTAGTGTTTAGACCCTGGGGCCTCTAATAGAGTCCCCACATGTCTTCACAATGTGTTGGTTAGCAGAAGTAGTGGAGTGTAGCATCCACCTTGATGTCTATCTCCATCATCTGAATTTCCCAGGGAGTATCCAATTGGCTGATACTTGGTCTCATGTGGAACCTAAGCTCTAGGGAACTCTGGGGAATGAAACTATTTAGCTTGTCAGCCTCGGCAAGGCCATACATTGACTATGGGGAGCTTGAAATGGACTAGACTCAACTAGCCTGCAGGTTCTACAACAGGGTGCAGTAGAGCATTTTTGAGAGAGAAATGGAGAAGGGGCAGAAAAGAATCTTGAATAACCTTGCAACTTTGTATATCCTGATTATTAAGATGAGGAATTTTAGAAATGACACATCAGAAAGGCACTATGGAGTTTTTGGGTGGTGATTTTGAGGTCTGGATGTACACTTCCATGAGTTAATAAGACTCTTTCTCCTATGCTCCTGACATTTATGGGGGTGGGTTTTTATTAGTTTATAAACTTGCCCCTACATATGGAGGATAAAGAGAGATGAAGAAAGAGGCAAACCACTGTAGATTGGTAGGTGATAGGTGTTTTTTTTTTTTTATTGCTTAAAATTTTACAAAGAGTAGTACATATATATCTTTTTTTCCCCCTTGACCTTCCCCCGGCCTCCCCTACCCTCCAGTGTTTTGTGTCCATTGTTTATGCTTATATGCATGCATAAAAGTCCTTTGATTGATCTCTTACCCCCCTCAACCCTCCCTGTCCTTCCTCCTATAGTTTGACAGTCTGTTTGATGCTGCTCTGCCTCTGTATCTGTTTTTGTTCACCAGTTTATAATGGTTTTTATTACCCATAAATGAGTGAGGACATGTTATATTTTTCTTTCATTGACTGGCTTATTTCACTTAGCATTATGCTCTCCAGTTCCATCACAAATGGTAAGAATTCCTTCATTTTTACAGCAGCATAGTATTCCATTATGTAGATGTACCACAGTTTTCTAATCCATTCATCTGCTGATGGGCACTTAGACTGTTTCCAAATCTTAGCTATGGTAAATTGTGCTGCTATGAACATAGGGATGCATATATCCTTTCTGATTGGTGTTTCTGGTTTCTTGGGATATATTCCCAGAAGTGGGATCACTGGGTCAAATGGGAGTTCCATTTTTAATTTTTTGAGGAAACTCCATATGGTTTTCCGGTAGGTGGTAGTTTTAACACACAAAGGGAACTTAACTTAGGAGACTTGTCTTGGGTGACCACAAGTTGAACAGATCTCCGTATACACCTGCAAAATCTTAAAAGTTTATATAGAAGCCCTAACTGGATCAGTCACATATATTGTACAGATGGTCTTCACAACACATTGCTCTCTCTGGGCTGTGTCCTTGAAAACAGTTTCTGCTGTGGGAATGATGGGCAGAATGTGTATTCCAAGGTCAGGGGAGGAGATAAGGAGATACTGATGGCCTGTGTCCAGTTCAAAGGTCAAATAGTAGTCATGTGCTTTAGATGACTTCTTCCAACATGTCTTAGTTCATTCAATCCCAGAGGAAGACAGGTATTCAGATTCACCTGCAACCGAGTGACCTTGTATTCAGGTCAAAGTCTATTCAGCTTAGAAAATGAGCTCATGACAGTGGCTGAAAAGAAGGCTTAGATGCTACCCAGGGCTGTGGGCATACTGACCTACTGGGTAAATTGCTTTTTCCCTGATGAGGAGACCCCTAAATGAGGACTCACTTGAGATGGATCACTCTGCGCTTTAGAAGTAAGCATCAGGGGTGCTATCCTGCCATTTTCTTTTTAACATTCAATCCAGCAAACACCTTAAGCTTTAATAAACATCTCCTCCTTTAATAGTGTTGACTTCAAGCTAATAAGGCAACTAGTGAATCAAGTGAAGGTAAATTTCTCATTAACAATTTATTTAACTTTGTTGAAGAGAGTAATTCCAACTTCTGTTAATTGAGTTTGTAACAAAAAGATGGATCTATTTTACTACCACCCTCAGGACCTTAATCAAACTCCGGGAAAGGTAAAGTAACTCTCATTAGCAGACGAAAAGGTAAAATCCAGGATGGAATGGAAGGTACTACGACACTGTTAAATTCCAAAAACTTCAACAGGATTATAAAACAGAGGCACAGGCTGGCATTTCACAGTGTTTTGAATTTTATTTGCCAGAGGAAGAGTCCTTTAGACTTGAAGCTAAAGCTGTGTAAGACTTTGAAGATGCTGGGCTTAGGGTGCGGGGGATGTGTTCTATTTCTCCCCCTTTATTTAAGGTGCTTCTGTGGAATGCGGAAAAGCATGCTGGGTAGGCCTGTAAGAGGACTTACCCTTTTCAGCTGATCCAAAGCTTTTCCCTCTGGCTCCAGGAGGTGGCTGTAATTTAGTAGTTTCACAATGAAGGGCTGAGTAAGATTGTCTAAAGTGACAGCCCTGTGGGCAGTGGGACATGTGGCGTGTCTGTGATCGGCAAGTGATTGAATTTGAAGGGATTTAGTAATTCTTCTTAAAATTCTCGGCTTTTCCCTCAGACTTTCTTCTGGAAGCCTGATTAAATGCGTATTATTTCTTCTTAAGTGATTTTACAGGTCGTTTATTTTGGATTTATGAGCATCAACACATTTTAAAAGGTATTACTGAGCTGTACTGCTGGATACTTGTTCTCTAAATCATTAACTTTACTCTCTATCAGCATCAGATAATAAGGAATATTTCAAATATTACTTTGTTTTTTCTTCTTATCTATTTATTCAGGCAACAAATCAGTTTTAAACACCTTCTGAGTGCTAGATTTTAGAAACACCACAATCACAAAGCAGGCATAGTCTTGCTCTCCCTACACTGTAGAAAATTTGTAAAAATGTTTAGTAAAGTCTATATTATTGTGAAAATATGGGGATTAGATTTGAATTTGATTCAGTCTTAATTTCCCATTCAACATTTCACCTATGGATTAAGGTCTAAATGAGGAGGCACAAACAGGATATATATTTTGTTGTTAATCCTCACCCAAGGATATTTTCCCATTGATTTTTAGAGAAGAGAAGAGAGAGGGAAAGATAGAGAGAAACATTGATGTGAGAGAAACACACCTATTTGTTGCTTCCTGTATGCACCCTGACCAAAGCCCAGGCTGGGAGGAACCTGCAACCAAGGTATGTGCCTTTGACCAGAATCGAACCCAGGAACCTGTGGTCCTCAGGCCAACGCTCTATCCACCAAGCCAAACCGGGTAGTGCAGGACATATATTTACCTGGTGTGTATTTAAGTGATATGTAAAAATAAGCAAATGATGAAACATTACAAATGTGTTGACCCATTGAGATGTAAGTGTGAGATTGTAAGCAACTCTCTGTGATTCTTTGGAGCCTTGACAATTTGCCTTGGCCATCTCCATTTTGACCATTTTGACCTTGACTGGTCCTGGTAGAAATGTGTCCCTGGGCATTTGCCGCCCTTCTTTCCCCAACACACAGCCTGGCATTCTATCTGTGGCCACGGTCTTCAGGGTGATTCGGTTATGGAGCACTAGGAAGCATTTTATTCAGTAAGACCCTCCTCATACTTTTGTGGTTATGCAGCTATATTTCAGGACATCCATCAGAAGGTTTTACCTTTCTATTTGCTGCTTTAGCTGGGGAATCTGAGAGGAACCAGTCTCATTCACCCTTCACATTTTCAATGAAAACTTTTGACATTTTAAGCTTTTTGACAGAAAAAAAGGAACAGGAAACATCGTGTGGAAGGCAGCTTTGAGAAGACAGAATCCATGTGTGATTGCTCGAGTAAGAAAGGTTAAAAAAGGCAACAACAACAACAAAACCTGCTCATTTTTTGCTTGCTTAAAAAAAACCAAAACAGCAACTCAAACAATCTCCAAATGTAGCTTCATCCATTTTCAGACTCTATACATTATGCATCAAGATTTAGTACAAAAGGACTTTGAGAAGAGCGTTTGCATGAAACCACTTCAGTGGATTAAATTTGCAGCCCAGCATATTAGACTCAAAAAAGTATAGAAGACATTTCGAGACCCCTGCCTCCTCCTTTTATGTGCCAAGATTTTACTTCAGATGAATAACTTGTTAAGAATAGGTAGCTCCAGCAATCATTTAAAGAAAACAAGAAAGAATTTGGTCTTCCTTCCACTTAGCTTAGTAATGGCTGTGAAAGTCTGAAGAACAGGAAGCAGAGTTGAGAAGGTTGATCTAAGCAGTTCTGTGGATGGTGAGGCTTTCGGGCAAAACCATCAAATCCAAGGTGGAAATGCTAATATAAAATGTAAAAAATACATTTCCAATAAAGGGAGCTCACATGGATAGCTCCATAGCAACTGCAAACTCTACCCAGCTTCAGTTCAAAGTTGAGTTGCCACTCTGGTTAAAAGTCTGGATGGAAAGCTCAGAATCAATCATCTAGATGTCTACACCTAGTAGATGCCTAACATCATCGAGACCACATCTGGATGCTTGGAGGGCCAGTGGCATTTTTATTTCCTGTTGTTTAAGTAATGGATTATTGGGGTTTTGGAATAACAGTATCATTTTCCTCTCACCCCAGACACTTTGCATCACTGGAGCAACACACTTCATGGCAGTCAGGCAAGGGTCTGGAGCACCCCAAAGGCAACCCGTTTGGGGGCTGCTAATGACAGGAAGCCCTAAATTGACAGGTGAAGTCTGACCCTGGGCATCATTACTGTAATAAACCATAGGCTTTTCAAACAATCTGAAAGAGCATCTGAAAGTTTCTGTGTAACTTTGATGTTTTTAAGTGTTGAAAAGTTCCCAGTGGCATGGCTGGTTGCCTAGACTACAGTATTGTGTTGACAGCTCTGGTCCTTTTCCTGGCAACTGAAAATTTGGACAGTGACCAATGAGAGGGCAGCATTCTCTCCTGAACTTTCCATTAGGCTGGTGATTCATTTTGAGACCCACATTTTACAGATGCTGTGAAGTCAATGCAATGTAGCTGTTGAGGTGTCTACATTCAAATTAGATTCCATTAACTTTACGGTGTGATTAACTGTCTGCATCATCAGGACTCAGGGTTGAATTTATGTGCCTTCTGAAAGCACTTTCAAGACTAGCAGCTTTGATGAATGCAATTGGATGCATGGAATTGAAAGAACAACCCTAAAAAGATATTAAGGAGAGCTCAAATACAACAAGGATCGGAGAGCCGACATTTGAGAGTTAAGGTGGGTGGTCACTCTCAAGTGTACAGAGTAGAGCTGTTCTTCAGCATGCATATTGTTTTTTCTTCGGACTATTTAATTTTTGGCATTAGAAGGACTTGGTGGTCTGCCATTACGTGGTTTCCAAACTAAGTACCAAGACATTAATTGTGGTGCTTGTTAATAATGCCCGTTTCCAGGTCCTGCCTTCTGATTCTGAAGGGCTGGAGGAATGATGGACCTTTCTGGGAGAAACACTGCATTAATCATTTACATTTGGAGAGGTGATGTGCCTCATCCCTGGCCCTGTTAGAGCTAGTGATGAGAGAGGAAGATTCAGAACTGTATTTCTGTTTTCCTCGAGGATCTTTCATCATTTACTTAGTTCATGTTTATCTAGATATTTTTCACATGGGAATTGTCTGATGGGAAAGCTACATATGCCATGTTAGAAAAGTAGAGAAGAACATATGTGAAAGAGGGTGATTGAGCAGCATTTTGCAATTTACCAAAAATGAATTCTAATATCTCATTTAAAAATGTAAAGTACTCCTCAACACATAAGGGTTAAGTGAGACCTGCACAATGCTAGTCATATTTTAGCCAATTTGGGGCAACTCCTGCCATAAAAATGAAAAAAACACTTTAATTTCTGTGTTTGTCTTTACGAAATTCTTAGCCTTTAAATATACCAAACACATAGAATTTGGATTTTCAAAAATTGATTAAATAATTTTCCATTATTGTTGAAAATATTTATTCTTTAATTTGTGAATTATTTGTTTAGATCATCTGTGATTTTTCTACTGAATTGTAACACTTTTTATTGATATTAAAGAGCAAGTTTTTATATTATAGTTATCAACTTCATACCATCACACATCTTGCTGAAAGTATTTTTATCAGATTTTAGTTTACTTTTATTTTTACATATAGTCAATTTTCTATTACAAGGAGCAGTTCAAATTTTTTCCTGCAGTTAAAATTATTCTTTTTGCCTGTTGTCTGGGATGCTGTTTCATTACTTTTATTTGTTTAAGTCCTCCTCATTACAACACTAGGGGGAAAAAATTTCTCCTACTAGCTATTTATAGTGTTAACATTTACATTTAATGCTTTAAAACCTGTTGACATATTCCACAAACTGTAATGTATAAAACCTAAATATATAAACAGTTTTCTTCAAAAAAGTAATTGTCCCAGCATCATTTCTTATAGATTTCTTTACTTTCCTTTAGTTTGATTACTCCCATGTATTGCATACTCTGGTATTGTGCTAAATATTTTTAATGAATTTTTAATGTTAATGAATTTGGTCCTTACAACAACATTCTAGTATAGTTAGGTTTATCCTCATTTTACAGGTGAGTGAACTGAGGCTTAGATAGTTTAAATTGCTTACCTACATGGGACAGATCTGAGAGGGGATCTCAGGATTGAATGACTCCAAAGTTCACGGACTCAGTCACCCAAGTAGATTTCACTATAAAACAAATTCTTAGTATTAAGGTCTTTTTTGGGTCATCTATTGTTTCACTAATTTGGCTGCTATTTTTGCAACTAATATTATACTTGTAAGTATTTTAGCTTTTTGAGGTTCTTATGGCAGAAAACCCTTGTCCTTTATTACCTTTTCAGTATTTATGTTGACCTCAAAATGAGCAAATACAAATCCTGTGATTTTCAATGGAATTAAACTTGCAATAGAGACATCTTCACTCTGTTTAATTTTTGCCTTAATGCCCTTTAGCAAAATGCCCTTTAGAAAAGTTTTATATTTTTCTTCTGACAGGTTCTTTACATTTCCTATTTTCATCTTAAATATTTTGTATTACAGGCCTGGTACATGACATTCATGCAGTGCGGAGAGAGAGTGCCTCAGCCCGGCCTGTGTCCTCTTGCAGTCTGGGACCTGTGGAGGTGAGAGAGGCTCCCGCCACTGCCGCTGCGCTGGCCAGCCATGAGCTGGCTTCTGGCTGAGCAGCCCTCTCTCCCTGTGGGAGTGCACTGACCACCAGGGGGCAACTCCTGCACTAGGTGTCTGCCCCCTGGTGGTCAGTGCGCATCATAGCAACCTGTCATTCTGACAATCAATTTGCATATTAGAGTTTTATTATATAGGATGTTTGTTTTTACCCATTATATTTTTAAGCATTATTAGTTTACATAAAAATCTATTTTTTATATTTATTTTTATAGTGACCCTTTGTGCAAAATCGCGCGAGAACCAGAACCCTCACTCCACATGGCCGGCACGCTGCAGGACAGTCTCAAGTCCTGGGGTGCAAGCCCTGATGCCCCACCTCCAGGCCGCATGAAGTGGCTGCTGGACCCCACCCCCGTGGTGTGCATGCAGGGCTGTGGAAATCCCAGCAGAAGCCATGCAAAGCGACCGCCAGGACCTCCGCGCTCCCATGGGGCTGTAAGAACCCTGGCAGAAGCTGCACAGAGCAGCTGCTGGCCCCATCCCCGCTCTGCGTGCCTTACTGGGTGAGGGTCAGTTTGCATATTACCTCTTTATTATATAGGATATGGCTTCTTATTGATTTTTAAGAATAGTTTTCTCATACATTTTCAGTGTAAATAACTTTATAATCTATAAATAATAATGATTTTAGCTCTTTGTTAATTATACTTTAAATTTCTACATATTGTCTTATGGCAATGCTAAGAAAAATTAAAAACCAGTGGTGAAAACAGCCAATCAGCCAGTGTGTCTGCTTGTCTTCTGTTCTTTCTTCTGCAAAAATATTTATGAAGTGTCTACTTTGTACTAGGGACTATGCTATACACGTGGACAAGACAGACACAGTTGCTGCCCTCCTAGAGCTAAAGTCTGGACTAGGAGATGGACATTAAGTATTTATGCAGTTATTTCATCAATTAGAACCCATTCTTGACTTTAATGGGAATGCATCTGGTGTTTCAACTTTGAGCCAATTTGAGATGTTCTTTTACATGTTGTGTTCCTTTAAGGCTAGTTTCTAGTTTTTTTTTCCAAATCAGAAATGCCCTTTGAATTCCAGGAAAGGCTTTTCAACTTTGCCTCCTGTTACCTATTGTCATCGTATTCATTGTATACACACTAAACCCAAGGGGCAGTGGGAATGAGACATACCCCACATCATACATGGGTGGAGACAGAAGCCTCTGTGGAATGAGCTCTAGAAGTCATCTTGGAAAGATAAGTAAATGCAACGTGTCTGTATCTATGGATCTACTTTAGATGGGAAGCTTCTCAGAACAGGAGCTGTTTCTAGGAGGCTCTTGGTGCTTCCCAAGGTCCAAACAGTACCTGCTGCATTCCAATAGCTGCTGCTGTAAATACACCCTACCTGCCCCATTTCCAATGGGCTGCCCCAGAAGCTGGTGGAGAGGCAATGCCACTGAAAGTGAGGGAGTAGTATAAACCTATTATAAGTAATGTTCATTTCTTATTAAGGATTTTCCCTCCTCTTTTTTTCCATTTAATATTATAACGTGAACAATTTCCCAACACTGTAATTGCCTCATCATTTTGTTTTGTTTCCTCAGTTTAACCCTGACCCATGTTTTACTTTGTAGTGTTCTGCTGACTCATCTGGCTGTTAATTTTGAAACAGTTGTAACAAATAAAGGAGCCCAAGAGGACACCTTGAATAAAGACACTTAACTGAATCTGAAATGGTCACACTTGGTTGAATGAATGATGACCATGTCATCAAAATTTCAGCAGAAAGGAAACCGTAATAATAATTCAATATGAGTGTAGCACCTTAAGAGCAGTATAAGCTTTTGTTTCAAAAATTTCTAGCTATTTTTCATAGACATGTTGGAATGCAGTAGCTTCTTCCATGGAAAACCCAGCTGTATTAATACAAAGCAAAACAGAACGAAAACTCCCACCCCCACACAAAGAGATAATAATCAGTACCAGTGCAGAATCTTTGAAAAAGGAGATCTAAATTTGAAAAATGGCGAAAAGGCTAGACCATTCCACGCCATAAAATGTCAAGCAGGCAAAATCACTTGGTGGACTAAAAATGGCAGTTACTTACCCAATAGCCATTCTACCCTTTCCCCCTTCTATCTGACAGAATCCCAATTTTGTTCAGCTACTGACTGAAGATGTGTTTCAGAGCCACCGCCCAGCCCCAGGAGGTGAATCCTGACTCACCTAAGTCAATCCTGATAATTCTACTCCCCTCCCAGTGCTGGTTGAGGATTGGCCAGGTGATACAGGATTCCCTGGCAGGCTCTGGGGAAAGTTTTTATTGTTCTTACAGAGAAATGTAAGAAAAGAAAAAACTCCTTTCTTGGAGCTTTTGGTTCTTTAGTGAGAACGTAGTTGCCACTTGGGAGTACGAAGGGACAACTCTAAGGACAAAAGCTGAGTTGCTGAAGAGGACACCACAGACAGGGGTATCCGGGATCTCCATCCTGTCACTGAGGACTTCTTCTTCTCAGTTTTCTTTTTTCTTAGATAATATAGTACATTTTTGGTATTTTTTGAGCCATTTGGAGTTTAGAATTTTACCTCCTTATACCCCGAAGAATTCTGATTCAGGTGGTCACAGATAACAGGCAAATTAATTAGTGACTGAGCAAGGTTTAGGGAGGGACAAACTAAGTTCTGTTTCCATTTCCAATTCTGACTGTGCCTTTTAGGTTAACCTTTGGAACTATCTACTATTCAAACTGGAATCATACCATATTAATACTGCTACTAACACTACTACTAATATATTAGTCTTTAAAACGGGATATAGTCAATATCAATAGTAGCTAACACATCAATATTTACTCTAGTAAAGGCCTTAGCCAGGTGCCTGGATTGGAATTTAGTAAATTATTTTTAGTGAATTAAGGAGTATTTCAACTGAGGAAATAGCCTTGGCCTAAGGGAAAAACTATTAGCAAATTAATAATTTAGAACCTTGTTTATACTTTTCTTATTCTATTAGAGAAATCCCAAGCCAACCATAGACATTTAAAAAATTACTAGCCTCACTTAAAGTATTTAAGGTGTGCCCTCTCATGGGAAATTCCTGAGTGTACAATTCATCACACTTACATGGCTCAATTATTTCATAGAATGTCAGTTTAGGAGGGACTGTAGGCTTATATAAACTGAGAAGTAATTACTTATGCAATAAAACTATAAGTAGGTCCCCAGTAAATGAATTTGCTAGTTGTTTTCCAAATTTATAGACATTGACCCATATGAGACATATTACAAATGCATAAACACAGACAGACATATTCATTGCATTAATTAGGGCAAGTTAAATAGCTGTAACAGATAGACCCAAGAATGAAGTCACTCTAAAAAAATGGAAGCTTACTTCTCCCTCATAAGACAGTCTGGAAGAGTCATCCAGGTTGTTAATTGCCTCCTAGCATGTGGTTCTGCAGTAACCCAGGCAAACAGTTGTTCTATTATCTTCAAATTGCCACTCTCCTCACTGCCATCCAGCCAGCAGAGAGGAGGAAGACAGAACATGAAAGAGGTGCTGTATGGTCTTGAGCAACACCCTTCAAGTAGCACATTTCATTTCTGCTCACATTTCACTGCTGAAACTTGGTCATTTGATCACATCTAATTGCAAAGGGATCTGGGAAATGGAATCCAGACATGTGCTTAGGAATAATGGAGGCCTGGATTTTGAGGGACAGCTTCTGACACATCTAAACTAATAAAAGCGAAATATTAAAATTAACTGTTTCTCCGAGACAGGGTAGGCCACGCCCACCAGCCAATCAGAGCGGCTGTATGCAAATTAGCCCAGCCAACATGGCGGCCGCCACTCACGGACCTGAGTAAACAGCCCTTTCCATTGCGGCAGGAGGGAAAGGGAAGCTGCGCCCCTCAGCTCAGCTCTGATTAAACTGCCTCTAGCAAAACACAGCTTTTTGAAACATTGTAACAATCATAGAATCCTCCGGAGCTGACGGAAAGAGCAGCTCCGGCCTAACCAGTAAAAGTAACAATTGTTTCATTATAGACGCTGCGAGGTGAGGCAGAGGAGGCTTCATTAGTAGTTAGAAGGCCGCCTTAAAGGAACAGTGTATCAATTACCCCAGGCCTTCAAGGAACAGTATCAATTATAGGAGAAAAAACTCCAGAACCTGCGTCCAGCCAGCCTTGCTGGGACGTTGGGTCAATGGGAGCTGTGGGCAGCCTTAAAGCCCGTCACCCAGGCTGGTCAGGCACGCCAGCAGGTGGGCATCCCCCGAGGGGTCCCAGACTGCGAGAGGGCACAGGCCGGGCTGAGGGGCCTCCTGAGTGCACAGAGCGGCTGCAGGGCAGGACAGCGCAGGACCCAGGACCCGTGATGGGAAAGAGGCAGCAGGGTTGGAGGGGCACCGGGAAGTGGGTAAGAGGCGGCAGGGGGGCGGTCTCGGCCTGCTTGGTGGCTGCCCAGGCCCTTTGCGGGGCATCGTGGAGCAGGAAAGCAAGGCTGCAGGGGCCAGGGTCCTGCTTGGCAGCTCCCCAGACCCCTTGGCGGCACCGGGAAGTGGGAAAGGAAGGCAGCAGGGGACGGGTGAGTGGGAAAGAGTTGGTGGCCTGCTTGGCGGCTTCCCAGGTCTCTTTCGGGGATCAGGGAGCAGGAAAAGGCTGGCCTGACCACGAGGGGGGTTTTCCCTGCTTTCTGGTGGCTGGAGGAAGATGGGCAGTAGGCAAGCTTGGGAGGCAGGCCGCACCCAGCCCTGGTCACACTCAAAAAAGAGAACAACATGCAGAAGAGGGCAAGAGTCTGAGAGATCATCATAGAGGGGGTGCC
>PVJC01024186.1:0-25745 GCA_004026665.1 Murina feae
CCTGGAACCGAGATCAAACTCGAGATTCCTGATTTCCTCATTTTTCCCTTTGCAAGTGGCAGAGGGATGACAGGAGAAGCCAGTGGGGGAGAGGGGAAGCCTTAAGCTACTTCTCGAAGTGAGAAGGTGTCCCTATACTGTGTTAGGGTAGAGAGTCCCCCTCAGTGGGCTGTGGTTCAGGGGAGGGCACCGTACCTGTGGTAGTAATGGGATATGGAAAGACAATGACTGGGAGGATGAGGTGAATACTAGAAGCTCGGTGCACACAGAATGCTCACCTTGTCACTCCTATGAGTCATTAGTTTGTATGACAAATTCCAAACGAATTCTAAACATGCCCTTTGATTAATATGGGACTTCTAACTGCTGCCTGGCTTCGTTAAGGCTTACTTAGGGCCAGAATGGGTTTGGGGTGGTAATGGAAAGTATTCAAGTTCTGCAGGCCGTGAGGCTGGATCAGGAGGGAGAGAAAAAGTGGTCACCAGTAAGATGCTGCAGGCTCAGTCTTTGTCCACCAGGGAGACACACCCCAGTTCTCTTCAGCTTCCCTGCTGAGAACAGAACATTTATCTGTAGAAATTCTGCAATGGCATCTCTGATACACCTTGGAGAGGGTCATATTCTCACACAGTAGCAGGAAATTCTCAGATGAACTGCTCAGTGTAGACACAACCTTGCCTTTGGCTAGGTGTCATCCAGTTATTCTGATATACCATCTGAACGTAATGGTTACCTGGCTTGATTGATTGCACTTCATGTATTTCCAGCATTCAGTAGTCGCTGGTTCAAACAATTAGAAGGAATACCAAGATCAATTGGATGGTGCTGTGCCCAATCAGAATGGCCAATCAAAATTGAAGCTGACCATAAGCGATCGATAGTGCCAGAGCAGTGAGACCAGCTGAGGGGCAGCCCCGACAAGTCAGCGCTTAGAATCATTCATTTCAATAGCAGCCTTCTGCTAGTGAGAATTTTGGAGAGTGTGGTAGGCTTGTTGAGTTTGTGGTTCTTTAAATCCTTGCAAGAGCTGCCTTGAGGCAAGCTGGTCTTAGTACGTTGCAGGGCATAATGCAACGAAACATCTTCATGAAGGGAAGGAGGCAGCCAGGATTTGGGTGGAGGCAGAAAGACACACGCCAACATTTAGCTTGGAGTCCCTCGAGGTGGCTTTGGGGTCGATACGCACACTCACACACATGTGCTGAGCTCACATGTGTGCACTCACAAGGCACTTCGTGCTGGTTAGAGCTGCCAGGGTTCAGGGGAGCTGGGCCCAGCAGAGCCAGAGGCTGACAAAGGCATTGTTCATTGTACTGTGAGTGACATGAAATCCACCATTTGACAGCCAGCCCACATAGCTGTGGTGACTCGAGAGGCGTACTTTAGATCACGCATTCCACTGCTGTGCATGGATTAATACGGCTTTGAAAGGGCTATGCTTCCTTTCTTTCAAATTTAATGTGAGACTCTATGAGGAAGAACATGGTAGCAATTAGCTGCTGCCATGAATTTTATGAGCAGTTTGCTGGAAACCACATTAATGACTCCATGGGTAGTGCTCAGATCAGTGTTGCTATGTTATTTTTTCTCTCCTCCCCTCTCTCCCTCTTAAAAGGCCAGCCCGAAGCTCCAGGATGTTATCAGGTGGGTGGCCTTAGTAGCCCAGGTTCTGTGTTCCGAGACAGGCAGCCCAGTGCATCCCTACCTTGGATCCTGTACCGAGTCTGCTGGGTGGGTCAGCCTTGCTCCGAAGCCTAGAGTAGCTGTAGGCACAGAACATGGTCTGTCCGGCCTTGGTTCTGACAAGTGGAGAGAAATCCTTGCGAGTACTGTCCACAATGAAGTTGCTACCAAAATAAGAAAAGAAAAAAAAATCCTGCGTGTTTCTCAGTATTAGCAAGGGCAGCCATGATAACATGTGGGCATTAGCTGGGAAACAAATGGAAGTGAATAATCTTTAGGAATTCTCAGGAGATGGTTTCAAAACAGAGAACCCGAGGCCGAGGGGAAGGGTTAGTATTGGATCCAGGGACTGGACGGAGGCAGCAAGCTCTGCACAGATTCTTGGGGATGTGTGCTGAAGCCAGTTGAGCTCTGTGTTCAGAAACGGTTTCAATTTTTGGATCTGGAATCTTGAAAGAACAAAAATACCTTTGTTACCAAGTCACAAACCTCGATGAAGTCAGGAGAGGCGAACCTGTAACTACGAAACAATTTAGTGTCTCAGCCACGACAGTGAATCGGCTGGCATAGCAGTAAGTGATGATAACAACAACAACAACAATAATAATAAACAGCTAAAAGAAAACAACTAAACAAGCAGGAAATCTCTCAGTCCATTTAGGGAAAAATAGACACGAGGGTGGTGAGAGCACAGTTTCTACTTCTGATTCTTCTCTACGGCGTGAAACCTTAGCCATAGAAAGCTCTGGAAGAAATAGGGCCGAGATGGCGAATTTAGGTTGCTTCTGGGGTTAGGGACAAGCCTGAGAGAGGCAACCTTACCCGCCCCTGGAGAACAAGCCCCGTGTATCCTTTCACATCACCTGACCTCAGAGTTGTGGCTTCCTGTGTCTCCGGGAAGCTTCTGGACTTTGGACAAGCAAAGATGTAGGTTGACTCTCAATGAAGAGTCCAGGATTGATGACAAAATGATACTTCATTAACACTTTTCCTTCTAAAATATTCATGTTTGTTAATGTGTCTTAATCCCAGTGATTTTATGAAGCAGCATTCTTTGGCCTGATGGGAAGTGGAAAATGCATGATAATAAACCTGTGGGGGCTGAGTCTTTCAGCCCCTTGAATGCCAGCCACATCTGATTCTCGGCAGTTTGTTTGGATGTTAAATGAGACCATCGGCTATCATTCGATGGAAACATGATTAAATGGCCTGTTTCCTGACATTTCCTGGTGAAAAATTGTATGCTCAGTCATGGATGTTTTAATAACAGAGAACTAGACTGTTAGTAAACTTGGCTCATCACAAACATTCCTTTTTTAAAGATTTTTTGATTTGGGTTCAGCTTTTTTTAGAATGAACCATCTTATGAAACTTTTGATGCCTCCGCTAAATATTGTCAGGTTTGAAAGAAGCTATAACAAACATGTGTGAAACAGCGTCATTGGTTTAGAATGTAGTCAGTGTGATTTAAACATAAATGTAATTTAAAATGCAATCAGTGGGGGAATGGCCCTCCACCTCCTCTGAAATAAAGCAAAATCAAATACAAGTCCAGTGTTAATAGAAAAAATAGCTTATGCTGGGTGCATGCCTTCTCGTTTTATTTGTTTTTTAAACTCCGCATGTGTGTTATATAAACTCTTCTTGATATCTTTTACAATGAAAAGGTTTAAAATATTAACTTGTTGGAACTGAGAGCGAAACTTTCCTCCTACACATGTGCCTGCATGCACACACAGGGACACACACACACTTAGTTAGTCTTTGTCACATCCTCATAAAAGGTCTAGTTTGGGCCTCAACAATTTGAGTGACATGGAGAATCGTGAAAATAATAAGGCTTAGAAGTCAGGAGGATAAGAAAAAGCTGCAGGCCTCGGCATCATTTAACTCGGAGAAGACAAGAACCGGGCAGATTTAATCCTGGTCTCCCAGTTTATGGAGGGTTATTATACAGAAGATGGTGTCCAGCTGGTTTTCATTTCTGGTGAAGACAGGAAAAAACGGAGAGGCTGAAATTGCATCAGGGGAGATTAGGGTTAGAGATGAAGAAGCGGGTCCTGGGTGAAGGGCTGGGAGATATCGGAATGAACAGCAATCAAGATTATGAACTCCCCATCTTCGGAATTCTGAAAATAATGTGATCGGCCTGCATGGATGTGGAGTGGCTTAGTGACCCGCCTGCCAGGCGGCAGAGGGATGCTGAGGGGGGCTTTCTGTAGGCACCGTGCCCCTCGTGCGCCGTACCTCTCTGTGTGTGTGCAGAGTGTATTGGCTGTGGCGGGAGTCCAGCTTCCAGAGCCAGGAGCCTGCTGCCTTGTGGCAAAACTGCTTGTCCCCGTGCTGGGGTAAGCAGACACCCCACGTTCCTTTCCACTCAGATGGCTCCCAAATCGTTCAAGATCTTTGGGACTGCCAATTGCCACCTTGAAATGCGAAAGGTATTTTAAACAAATCCTTCAAGACACCAGGGTGCATTGGCAGTGCTCACAATACATGGTCACCGGATCCCTCACAGATGCAACTGAAAACTATTAGCACAGTGGGAATGCCCATGGAAAAGAGATGTAAGGTCTCTTACCCTTTGAGACAGCATAAAGAGACCTGGAGAGTATTATGCTAAGTGAAATAAGCCAGCCAGAGAAAGACAAGGATCACATGACCTCACTCATATGTGGAATCTAATGAACAAAATAAACTGATGAATAAAAAAGATCCAGAGATACTGAAGCATGCTACAGACTGACATATTTCAGAGGGAGTGAGAAGGGGAGGAAGCAGGAAGGGATTAACTAATGAACGTTATGCACATATGCACAGCCCATGGACAGACAATAGTCTGGGGAAGGGCTGGGGAAGGGCTGGAGCAGGGTGGAGGAGGTCAATAGGGGGAAAATAAATTTTTTTAAAAAAGAAAAGATGCAGGAAATGGGAATATTTGGGTATTAAGCCAAAATATTGGGTATCTTCTCTTTATTTTTTCAAAACATTATATTTTAACACAGAAGTTAAATTTTCTTGGTGATCAGATCTCCCCCTCTCTATCTATCTCTCTCACTCTTGATACATCTTTTTTCTCTTGAATACTTTCAAGCTTTTTTTTTTTAACTTAAAAACAAAATAGTTGAAGTATGACAATTGCATCTTATGAATGCTGAGAGGCAAAACCCAGAGAAATTGAAGGAGGCAATTAAGGTTTTTTTTGTTACAAAATAAAAGCCTGGAGCTTTGCTTTACTTATAAACAGATACTCTTACTTGTGTCTGTTTTAAATATATTTCTTAAGGTGATGAAACATCCCAGGGAATGGAGCTGGATGTGAAGAGATTTGTGTGGAAAGGAGGATTTAAAAACCTTTTTTTCATCTTCCCAAAGCAGTCCAACCTCGTACTTCAAAGGAGCTGGACATGACTTCTCCCTCAGGGCGGCTTGGTCTCCCTATCCCCCCACCCTTACCCCCGCCCTTTGTGGGCTTGGTTTCCATACCATGGTTTTTCTGGAAATGTCCTCTTTCCATATGCTACCCCGAGTCACGCCTCGTTGAGAGTGATGATTATGACCTCCTCTGGACGCTGGATGCTGCTGAGAATCCAGAGGATATTTTGAGCCTTGGAATTTGGACTCTGCCACATGTTTGGGTTAACAACCAGTTAAACCTTGCTAAGGCAATAGATTTCTATGCAGTTCGTTTTTATACCAAACAAGGTTTGTAGTAATTGGATGCCCTACTTGAGCAAAACTGTTTACCAGGAAATCAATCACTCCTGGCACTAGGGAAGTACCAGCCCGGGGATTCGCGAGCACAGCATCGTCCGTTCATTTCTCATAAACTGAGCCCCAAACATGTGCATGCTCATCTACGATGACTTATGCTTTGAATTGTGGTCTCTTTATTTCCATGCCCATTATGGTGCTTACCTAAACATTTCCCTCTGTTTAGCTGCGGTGCTTCTGGTAATGACTTCTATTTTGGCTGCTGGGAAGCATTTGCCAGCCTTGAGCAAGCCCAATGGAAGAGGGAGGGAGAGGGAAAGAGAGGGAGGGGAGAGAGAGAGAGAGAGAGAGAGAGAGAGAGAGAGAGAGAGAGAGAGAGAGAGGAAGAAGGAAGAACAGAAGAAAGGAGGCACATTTTATTTTTATCATAATGGCCATGGAACTGCAGAGAACAAAACTTACAGTAACTTCAGGGTTAGCTAAGTTAGCCTCTACGATTTGTAAATAAGAAGTATGACTGTCTCCTGGCTCAGTAGGAGGCAGAAAACTGGGATGTGAACTCCAGTCCTCTGACCCCTGTTGACCTTAGCCCTGTACTGAAGTTCCTTCTGTCCTCCAGCAGTCTTCTTTGTCTTCTGGAGATCTTGGATGACCAAAGGAAAGGTTAGCAAAACAAGACATGTCAGACTGAGTTCTCTAGGGAAGAGATAGGGACCTAAGCTTAAGTTATGGGTTTTTCCATCATGGTAACCAAGAAAGTCAGCAAGTTCCAGGGAGTAGGACCACAGGACACTGATATTGGTCGTGCGTGCTATGAAGGGTCCTGTCCAATTTCTGGCAGTCATTTAACGCCTGTCAAAGCCATGTAGGAAAAAGCTATTAGTTATGCAAATGTCAGGGCAAAACAAGGAAATGATCAAAACATCTGAGGTTTTCAGACTTTGAGGACTTTGTTGAAATTCTTATAGAAAATGCAAGAACTGCCTCCCTGTGAGTAACAATTTATTTATGCTACTGACCTCAAGTCAGAGCTAGTAGCTCTAATCGTTTGAAATGAATCTAATTGGCTTTCCACCAATGGGAAGGCCCGATCCAAATATTCTGCTCATAAATCATAAAGGCTAGAAAAGGGAAAAGAACCCTCAAAATAATTCAAATAATTTAGAATTAGCACCCCTCCCCCCCAATTGCTTAAACCTGACTGTGGCATATTGGACTATTTTGCAGCATTTGCTAATAACATGTATTTTTGACAATAAGGACAAACACATGGTTGGGGTTTTTTTTTTTTTTCTTCCAGAATCCAAAAGTAAGTTGCTGAGAAGATTTAGTCATTAATGAAGATTTAGTCGTTAATAGCATATTTTGTTCTTCCCAGTAGACTTTTTCCTTCACTTTAGCTGAGTACTGTCTTTTGTCAGAGAGACGAGGGACCAGAACACAGCTTCAAGGGAGTTCCCCGTCTCACTTTTTTCAGCGAGGAAGCCATTTGCATGGAACCACACTGCACTTGGATTCTAGTGTTGAAACCACATGCCTAGGCCTGATTTGCATAGGCTAGAAATATCTTGAGAGCTGGGACAAAGTTATTGAAACAACCACATTATCTAGCTTCCCCCTCCCCTAAAAAAAATACTAGATAATAAAAACACTTTGGACGAAGAAATCCATGAATGAATGAAGGTCAAAATGAATCATGGAAAGCGATTTTGATGTCCCTAGACATGTAACCATGCACAGTGATGATTGGGTCCTTGCTGTGTGTAATGCAGTGTGAAAAGAACAGAGTGAAACAGACTGAGGTATATAGTAGCAGATGCATGGTTTTTGCCCTCAAGGAGCTTACATGCTGTATAGAAAGAGCCATTATACTCAGCCTTTCCTTGTGAGAACACCATGGATCAAGTCAGCTGTAGGGTAACCATCACCCCATGGTCCCTCACCACTCATTTAGAGGCCAGGATTCCTGTGCTGTCTCCCTTCAAGCCTGAACTCCCTTCTCTCTTGAGCAAATCTGTTTACCTGCACAAAATTCCTTTATCAAGGCACCTGATGGGAGGGTCAGGGTTGATGGGTATGATTCTTCATTGATTGACAGTTAATGAATATCATTAGGGGAAAACCATATGGAATTGCACTTTTTGTAGGTCAGAAGCTGTCAGCTATGAATCAATTTCATATGATTCAATCACATTCTAGCACATTTGTACAAAGTAGGTAATCCATAAGCTTTTCAGAGTGTTTTAGATTTTTCAAAGAAGTTCATTTTCTACAACACTCCCTCAGCCAGACAGGCCCAGAGGGTGATGGCTTTTGGTGACTGTAGCTCTGAAGGTGAGAGTTGATGAGGTTTTGTTAATTCCAGCTGACATACCCTGAAGTGAAGGGCTGCTTTTGGTGTGAAAAATATTTGGAAAACTTGCTTATTTGCCAAAACAACCTAATTCGGGTAAGTACATCATAAAAATTTCAAAGTAAATGCAACCATATGAAAAGGCCTAAAAGCTCAAAATAATATGAGTTAGTGAGATTGCAGTTTCTAGTGAAATCTCTCCCGTTTTAATTCATGTTCCCTAGTACTGCCTTGAAAACCTACTGATGAGTTTAATTTGGATTGAAGAGCATCCAGTTTTTATAACTTAATAACTCAGGTAATACGTGACCAATCATATTGATATTAAGCCAAAAGAAGAAAGAGCAGAAGAAAGAAGAGGAGGAGGAAGAGGGAGAGGAGGTGGGGAAAGGAAGAGAGAAAAAGAAAAAAAAAAATCAGAACTCTACCACTACAATACAGACAGAACTTCTTTTAATATTTTGGTGAAGATGATTTCTAGACTCCCCCTCCCCACCCCGCCCAAAATAGGTAGTACATTGAAAATGCAAATATTTTGGAAGTTTGAAGGGAAACTATTAATGACACACTTTATTGGGGTTTAATTTATATTAAATGCTTTTAGAACTAGAAGTGGAGTAAATATTTTAGACTAGTCCTCAACCAGGCGTGATTCCCCAGCCCCCAGCCTAAGGGACATTTGGTAATGTCCAGAGCCATGTGTGGCTGTCACAGCTTAGGGACGCTCCTACAATCTAAAGGGTACAGGCCAGGCATCCTATAATGTGATACATACGACTGCCCCACAACGAAGAATAATCAGCCCCATATGTTAGTGATGTCAGTAGGATGAGGAGGCCTGTTCTAGACCAATGCCTTTATTTTCAGAGTAAGGGGTCCAGAGGTGGAAGATGATTTGCATAAAGACACTCAGCCAGCTGGTGGCAGGAGAGGGATGAGAACCTCGGTCTCCAGCCTCTGGTCCAGGGCTCTTTCCACTGCACTAATAAAAGGATTTACTCCCAACATCTTGTTGAGACCAGGGGTGCAAACTGAGAAAATATAAATGTTGATAGCCAAAGGGAGACTCAGGAAAACGTGCAGGAATAGTTTTAAAACATAAGCCTGAGAGGAAAGACAGATGCAATTAGTAGGAGTGAGATCCCACAAACAGAGGAAGTGCAAAGCAGCCAGAGAGTATAGGGGGGCGTTGGTAGCCAGTTCCAGAAGAGGCAAAAAGGAGCAGTGGGGAAACATTCTCCCAAAATATTGTTTGCTAAGTAGTTTTATATGGAATTTTTTAGGGTGATCTAAAAATCTGCATTTGCCTGGGACTGTCACGGTTTTAAAACCTCATTATCTTCAGTTCCATCCATGCTGTTGCAAATGGTAAGAATTCTTCCTTTTTAAAGCAGCATACTATTCCATTGTGTACATGTACCACAGTTTTCTAATCCATTCATCTGCTGATGGGCACTTAGGCTGTTTCCAAATCTTAGCTATGGTAAATTGCAGCAGCATGGATGGAACTGGAGAGCATTATGCTAAGTGAAATAAGCCAGTCAATGAAAGAAAAATACCACATGATCTCTCTCATTTATGGATAACTAGGAGCCCAGTGCTCAATATATTATGCACTGGGGCGGGGAGGGGTCCCTCAGTCCGGTCTGTGCCCTCTCACAGTCTGGGACCCCTTGGGGGTTGTCCACCTGCTGGTATGCCTGGTCAGCCTTGGTGAGGGGATGATGGCAGTTTGCAGGCTGACCAAGCCCGCCACGTCCACCCCGCCCACCCCGCCCACCCCGAGGCCTGCCACCCACCCCGTGCGGGTCACACCCGCCTCCATCTTGGCTGAGTTAATTTGCATACAGCCACTCTGATTGGCTGGTGAGCGTGGCTTGGATGGTGGGCATGGCTTAGGCATCCCGGAGAAATGGTTAATTTCAATATTACTCTTTTATTAGAGTAGATAAAGAACATTATAATCTGAAGGACAAAAATAGATACAGAGGCAGAGCTGCATTGAACAGACTGTCAAACTACAGCGGGAAGGCTGGGGAGGACTGGGAGGCGGGGGTAAGAGATCAACTGAAGGACTTGTATGCATGCATATAAGCATAACCAATGGACACAAGACACTGTGGGGGAGGGTAGGAGGAGGGAAGGTCAAGGGAAAAAAATGAAGACTTATCTAACACTCTTTGTAAAACTTTAAGCAATAAAACAAAATTAAAAAAAAACCAAACCAAAAACCTCATGTCATGTTTCAGGAGCTTCCTCAGTTCTGAGCAAACCAGGACAGCTGGTTACCCTATTTCCCATTCCCTCACATAAACAAATGGGATGAAAGATACTCTGCCCTACTGCGTTCTAGGTTGGTGAAATGTACATTTCACCTCTGTACATTTTAGCTGCTTCCTGTCAATATATAACTCGTTCAAAATAAAAATTAAAAAGAGTTATGTGAACGTGACCGGAATGAATAACTACCTTTCTTTTAACAGAGACTGTGGGTCCTGGATAGGACTTGAGTGTCACTATATCCTTGAAGGTCCCCGTGTGAGAAGGGTAGTTGAGAACCACTATTGAGCATAAACCCCTGATTTTCACAGATGAGGAAACGAAGTCTCAGAGACATCAGGCACCTGACAGAGGTTCCCACAGCCAGACCCAGAGGTGGATCTAGCAAGGTCTCCTGCTCCCCGTATAATAATTTCCCAATAATGCATTTCGAGCCTCCCATGTATGAAGTACAGCCCAGTCAAGCTATGGATATTAGGGAAGTACCCCTTCATTCCCTAAAGAACTTCTTTTTCTAAACCCCTAACATGGCGCCTGGCACAGAGCAGCACTTAATAAATATTTGCTGAATGAAGGAGCATGACATGTGTTTAATTTTCTCCCCTACCCCACCAGAAACATTAAAATAACACATTCTAAGGTGCTAAAGTGAAATGGAATGACTATGACATTCAGTCCCTTTCCCAGGCTTGTTACCTTTGTGTGACTCAATCTATGAGCCTATGATTGAGTAGATCATAGAATTCAAGGGGATTTCCATTAAAGTAATGAAGTAGCAGTTGGCTTTTCAGCTTCAAATTCTTTCCCTTGTTAAAGAAAGTGAAACATTATCTTGAGTAGGGTTGGCTGTTTAAACCCCACTGAATGGTTTTTCAATAGAAGTGATTGAAAAATACCATTTTTTAATTTTCTTGGAGGAATTTGTTCCATTCTGTCTTGTGTTTCATTATAAACAGGGTGTTGTTTTTTTTTAGAAAAAAAAATATTCTTTGTGCCATAAATGTGTGGTGAATGCCTCCCAACCATATTTCCACACAGACCACAGGTCTTTGCCAGTTTTTTTGTATGGAGAGCCCCCACTGATGATGGCTCAGAACTGAAACCTGATCTAAAGCTACGAAACTCCTGGCCTGAGAAGATTCTTCAAGTCATCTTTGGCGGTTTAGATAGAAGTTACCTAGTGCCTCTGGCTTCTCTTCTTTTCCAGGATTGTTGGTGATGCAAGACAAAGCCTACCTCGTATTGGACTGTAAGCTTTTGAGGGCAGGGATCAGGTATTTTTCCCTTACCAGAATTTTTGTATCTTCCATACTTCAATGTTCTAACCATGCATTTCTCAACAGAGCTGACAGTGCCCCCAAGGTGCAAAAGTGATTCTTAGAAGAGAGGGCATGAGAAAGAATCTTATAAATGGTTTATGGCCCTTCAAAGGACCACACTACATACATAGATATACAGTCCATCTGTGGCATTAAATTTACATGGGCATATTGGGTGAAAAATGCCTTAAAAATCCCCTTAAGAGAGTCATAATGAAAAAAAGCTTGAGAAACACTGCTCTAAACATTTTTATTGACTCACTATAATGTATGGCTAGAGGCAATGGAATATTCCTGGATAATGGCTAAGAAATGGTCTTTGCGGCTTCATTTTCTAGAACTGGACAACTAACCTGAGCAAAGCCTCCTGTATTTAGGGATTTAGCCAACTGTCAGAACCTTCTGACTTCAGGTTGAATTGTTCTCTACATTTCCAATTATCATTTCAATTTGAGACTCAAAATTACATCGGAGGCACCAGGAATGTATCCTTGGTCTCTCGCCTGTTGGGGTGTGAATATGGGAGAATGGCATCAGTGGGAATAAGCTGAAGGCAGTGAAGCTGAGTATGAGTGCCATGAGAGCGGCAGTGGCAAGGAGCAAAGCAATGTCAGTGGGAACAACCTACCAGCTCTCTTTCACAGCTTCTAGTCAGCTGTGTGTGAACCCCACGGATGGCTCCAACCCGTATCAGATTTTGATAAGACATGAATCTCAGTTCCCTCATTTCTTTTTTAAAATTTGTTGACAGTATTACAGATGTCCCCCAATTTATCTTCCTTGGCTCCCCTTCTCCTAGCCCTTACCCCACCACAGGCCTTCACCACACTATTGTCTGTGTCCATTGGCTATGTCACTTTTCTCATTTCTAAAATGGGGACAACAGTAAGTGCCATAGACACACCATACATGTGGACAAACATTCTAAACTGTGTTATTAATTATAGTGTCTTATTGTTATCCTGATGATTGAAAGATTCTCTGCAATAGGTTGCCTATGAAGAAGCAAAAGGGTGTTGGAAGGAATGTCTTTCCATGCCTGGGGCAGTCTGCAGGCTCCAAGCCTCCACATGACATTCCACGGGGCCCTGCTGAGATGTAAGGCCAGTTATGAAAGGAAGCCTCTGGCGGTGTAGTTACTTCCCAGACATGATTTTGTACAAGAGAAGGGGCCACAAGGACAGCTAACAGGCTCTGCCACAAAAGAAAACAACTTAAAACTAAATCTTCACTTCCTCCAACTTGGGATGGGTTCCTTGACAGTGTTACCAGTTCTAAATCTCACCTCCCTATCTATGTTCTTAGGACTCTGTCACTTTGAAAGAGTACCTCCTTTCCCCACTTTCATTGTGTAAATTCTATATTTTGAGAAGGGGTGTTCCACTTACAGGAGTTTCTCTCATCATAGGATCTATCCAGCATCCCCTAAGTCAGAGTCATTACATCTAGAATAATCAGTAATTTTGGAGGTTATTCAGGGGGGAATGGGACAGTGGAGCATTCTACAGTAGTCTTCGACATTCCAAGATCTTCGCACTAATCCACTGGGAATGCGGGCACAATAGCTGTGGTCTCTGTTGTGCTTTCCACATCAAGGTAAGGGGACATAACACTTTCCTCTTTTTCCAGTTTTCTGGAGTAATTGTTGGAACACACACACACACACACACACACACACACACACACGAATCTTCTGAGGGCAGAGATTAGTTTAGAGAAACTCCAGTTTCCACCCACAAAGAGGAGCAAAAACACTTTCTTAATCACCCCATCATTTGGTAGATGGCTTCTGCCATAGTGTTCAAGTATTAACACAAAGTAGTGTTGGCTGGTTGAGGTTTCTTTTTCACTCATCTTTGACTTCTAAAAACATTTTCAAACCTTCTGTGAATGAGGAAACTTGAAGCATTGGAATTATCATTTGTAATAGTCCAATTGAATACCTAGACGAATGCTGTCACCCTGCACAACCCTTGTAGGGGTAGCATTAGTTTCATTCTTCCACCTAAGATTGATCTCCACTTCCTGCCAACAAGCTTTCTCCTGTCACACTTATTCTTGCCTCAATGCCTCTGCCTACCCGGTTCCCCCAACTAGAAAATCCCTTTGCATATATATATTTTTATCTTCTAAGACCTAATTCAAGTTTTAGTCTCTCTGTTTAGTCTCAAATTTTAGACTTCTCTGATCCCCACTGTCTTTCTCTCTGATCTTGCATTATGTTTCACAAAGTGGAATAAATAATTGTTGTATAGATTTTCTCTATTACCAATGTTGTATTTGCAGATTCACATATAGGAGCAGTGCTTTATACATGTTCATTGGCTGAATGAATGTCAGTGTATGGCTAGAAGCAAGAGAACATTCCTGGATGCGTTGATGAGAGACGGTGTTCCTTAAAACTCTTTGGGAACCAGAAACATATCATATAGTTCTTTATTCTCACTAGTTGTGCAATTTTGAGCAACTTAACTTCTTTAAGTCTGACTTTATATGTGTTTAAGATGGAGGTAATAATAACCATTTTGTCTATTTTTAGAAGAACCAGATATAAGATAGTGAAAGTGGTTAGCTCAGTGTATTACTAACTGTCATGACCATTGTTGCTTTCATTATTGTTATCCTCCACAATACCTGGTACAGTGCTAGGCATGTTGATGGACTGTTTAATCCTCAACAATGAGGTTATTCAATGTCTCGTAGTGTCCTTCATAGGTCTGGCTGATTCAGGGTACAAGAAATCTGTTAGAGAGAAACAAGAAGATCCCATAGAAATGCCATATCCAAGCACCGTGGCCTGAGCCAGGTAGAATTGAAAACTTTCCCACTGAATTTCCTGGTCTGGCATGAGGTGTAACCCCCATACCTAAGCTCAGACAATGTGAGGAGTGTGATAAACCAGGACTCTGAATAGTGACTTTCATGAAGTGGCTCCCATAAAAATCTTACCATTCAATTTCTTATTTACAATTTAGAAATTCTAGATCAGTTGACATTGGCTCAATGCTTTAAACCAACTGATGGGAAGAAAAATCTGTCATTGATTTACTGGACTTCTTTTTTTTTCTCTTTCCTCTGAGCACTGACTAAAAATTTTCCAAAACAAGTATTGGGGGCCTCACAGTCCTCAGGGAATTGATGAGGGTGGAGGGTATAAGATTCAAGGCATTTACATTTCTGCTGGCTTTTAGGGTTGTGTCCCTTCTTCAAACATTCACTTTCTGGCAAACTATTATTCTTTCCCATCCCCAGGGAGGCCCTTGCCCACAGAGGTTCCTATAAACAGGACTCAGCAAACTTGGCTTTTGTTCTGGCTGGGATCCCTACACAGCCTTCCCACAACTAAACACATCTTAATAGACCTCTTCCCTGGACAGTCTCCTACCTTTGTGATCCTGTCCCAAATGGGGAAGGTCTAGAAGTGGAACATTCTAATCAAGTAGACAAATTTATAGGGAGAAAGGCCTTAATCCAGCCCTAGGAGGAGTCCCACATTCTGTTAGGGCTAAATCTAGGGAACAAAAAAGAAATGATCATTAAACGAGTCATAACTAAGTGCCATATACAGTGCTAGGTGCTCAATATGTATTATTTTACATATCCTATATAATAAAAGGGTAATATGCAAATTGACCCTAACAGCAGAACCACTGGGAATGACTGGTCACTATGACACACACTGACTACCAGGGGGCAAGATGCTCAATGCAGGACATGCCCCTGGTGGTCAGTGAGCTCCCACAGGGGAAGCTCTGTTCTGCCACAAGCCAGGCTGACTACTGCCAGCACAGCAGTGGTGGTGGGAGCCTCTCCTGCCTCCTCAACAGCACTAAGGATGTCTGCCTGCAGCTTAGGCCTGCTCCCCGCTGGCAAGTGGACATCCCCCGAGGGCTCCCAGGCTGCCAGAGGGATATCTGCCTGCCAGCTTAGGTCCGATCCCCTAGGGAGTGGGCCTAAGCCAGCAGGTGGACATTCCCCAAGGGGTCCCAAACTGTGAGAGGGCACAGGCCAGGCAGAGGGACCCCCTCCCGCCCAAGTGCACAAATTTTTGTGCACCGGCCCTCTAGTCTATACTAATAAAAGTGTAATATGCAAATTGGTCAGGACACCCTCATGCAGTGACTGAACAGCAGACTGTGTGGGGCAACCAGGATGGCAGGGAGGGCAGTGAGGGTGATCAGGCTGGCAGGCAGAGGCAGTTAAGGGTGATCAGGCTGGCAGGGGAGGCAGTTAGGAGCAATCAGGCAGGCAGGCAGGTGAACAGTTAGGAGCCAGTGGTCCTGGATTGTGAGAGGGATGTCCACCTGCCGGTTTAGGTCTGATCCCAGGCAGTTGGACATCCCCCAAGGGGTCCCAAATTGGAGAGAGTACAGGCTGGGCTGAAGGGACCCCCCCCCCATGCATGAATTTTGTGCACCTGGCCTCTAGTTTTTCATAACAGTCCTGAATAGTGGAGCCTATTATCCTGAATAAATTAGGCTCAGAAACCCTAAGCAACTTGCCCAATATCATATGGTTGGTAAGTGGTGCATCTGAAACACTTGCTTCCCCAGTGCTGCATCATTTCTCTTGCACAGGTGTTTCTTGGGCTTCCTGGCCTCACTGGGGACCCAGAGATCACAATAGAGAATTGTAAGCAGAGAAGCCAGTGGTAGAATACTGGCCCCAGAGGGGGAGCCTGAGCCCTGTGCTCTCCTCCTGCACTTCCTGTCCTTTAAATGGCTGGTCACCACCCACCCCATCTTATTGGATAAGTCCTTGCAAGACCAACAAGATTCAAGGGGAGGGGACATAAGCTCCACCTTTCAATGGGGAACATGACCATGAAAATTTGGTCATAGTCAATTCATCATGTGAGGTGTTCAGAACAACATGTTCCCGGAGGGGTTGGGAGAGCTGACTTTTTAGTGTAATTCATTTTCATTTTGTGCTTTTCAAACACCTTGGAAAATATTATTTTATTTGAGTCTCCTCTCTAAACATAACAGCTGGAGATCCTTTTGAAACTCAAGGCAGCTTATGTCACTCCTCTGCTGAAACCCTCCAAGAGGCTACCATCTCACTCAGAGTCAGCCAAAGGCCTTGCAAAGCCCTGCCCTGTCTAGTCCTGCTTCCCTGGGACCTTCTCCCAGTTGCTCTGCTCCAGCTGCCCTGGGCTTGCTGGCCTGTGACAATGTGGGCTCACCCTTGCTCAGAGCCTTTGCACATGCTATTCCCACCAGCTGGAATGCTCTTCCCCCAAATGTTCTCTGGGCTTCAGTCCTTACCTCCTTTAGGTCTAAGTCCAAACAGCACCCTGTTAGAGATGCCCTGTCTGGTGACTCCCTAGCCCTCCCCATTCCACTTTTCCTACTTAACTTTCAATGCATCTCTGCTTTAACTTTTCTGCTTAATTTCACCTCTAGAAATTCTATATGTTTGGCGTATTCACTTATGTATCTGCTTCCCCCAGTGAAGGTCCAGGGACAGAGAGACTTTTGCCTGTTTTGTATATAAGTGCCCCCCGTTCCAGGCAATGTAATAGTACCTGACCTTTAGTAATGATCCATAAATATTTAGAATGAAATTTTTAAATAAAAGCAAAAATTTTCGCCTGGCCCATGTTAATGTAATGGTTGGGTGTTGATTCGTTAACTGCTAGGTTACTGTCCCATTTCCGGTCAGGGTATATGCCTATGTTGCAGCCTTGGTCCTCAATAGGAGGCATGCAGGAGGTAGCCGGTTGATGTTTCTCTCGTCCATGTTTCTATCTCTCTCTCCCTCCCTCTTCTCCTCTCTCTAAAAATTAATAAAAACGTATTTTTTTTAAAAAGTGTGAATTCTCAAGGCAATGATATTTATTAGTCAAGGTAAGTATTGTGTTCTCAGCTTTATGGATGAAGAAGCTGATGCCCAGGAGGGTCTGAGACTGTTCTGAGGCCATGGAACTGGTGGCAGCTTTAGACCCCAGGTGCCACCACCCGCAGCCTTAGGTCTGTCCAGCGACAACTTGCCGAGCTCCTGCATGGCTGTTTTCAGGCAGAGATGTGAGTGGCTTTGATATGGGTTCAGGAAAACCCAATACACAGACATGCAGGCATTCACCGCAGTGAGGAGAGGGCTACACACTGCTGTCATTTCCTGGGCAGAGAAATATGCATCTCTGCCCGCTGGGTTCAGAGCAGTAGTAATTACGAGAGTCTGGAGGGAAGTGAGAAAAAGCATCAGGACATTTAACAACCTTCACTGACCTGCAAATTATTATTTACAGTAACACAGAGCATTTCCTCTGCGGAGGCAAAAACACAGAACATATTCTACTTTTTTTTTCTTTCTTTTCTTTCTTTTTTTTTTTTTTTTTTTTAATAAGCCTGAATCTCTGTAAGGCTCTCCGGAAGCAGACAGAGAAAAGAAAAGTGATTGGGTAGGTCAGACAGATTTACCTTTAAGAGATGAAAGACATGAAACCTCGCTGTTTTTTATTACATTCCTCCCAGAATCTCTGTGACGATGATATTAGAAAATCCGAGAATCACACAGGAAACTCTTGAGAGGCTAGGCCGGGTCTTAGTCAGCATACACCTCCTGTGGGTTAGTGCCTGCTGTCCATGGCTGATCTGGAGAAGTGTGCTTGAATTGCCTGCCAGGACTGGGAGGGGCTCTGATTCTCAGCTCTTCCAACCTGGTCTCTAGGGCAGAGACTATCCTGGCCTTCGACTGCCCTGGCTGTAACACTTGCACTGACAGGGAGCTCATGACCTGCCAGAGCAACCCTCTTTTTCTTATACTGCTTGGTTTGAGTTACTGTCTGCCTTCTGTAAATTGCATTCTTCGGTTCTAGCTCTGTGCTCTGGAGTGACAGGGAATAAATCTGCTATGTTGGTATCAGATAAGTGCTCTTACACACAGCGAACAAGTTCTTATGTTTCACTGGCACTAAAAGGCAGACCTTGACAACCAGAGATTTGTGTGAGGGGGTGGGGTGAGGGATGTTGTGAGGTGAAGATTTATTTCTTGGGTGATGGTGCAGAATATGACATTGAAGTCAAGCTGCCTGAGTTCCTGGCTCTGTCACATAGCTGTGTAACTTGGGTATGACAGTTCGCCTCTCTGTGCCTCACTTTCTCCATCTGTAAAATGGAAATAATACTTTAGCGACACCCTGATGGAGATGCTGTGGGAATTAAATGAGCTGATGTCTGTGAAGCTTCAGCACAAAGCCTACCTAGCACATGGCTGGTACTTGATCCTGTGAGCTTCCATATGCTATTTATCCAGTATCCTTAGGGAGGAAGTGCTGCTTCTCCCTGGTTACACTGGGCAGAAGACACCTGGCAGGCTTGTGGAATTGTCCTCGGTGCCTTGCCTTCCAATGCGTCTCTGCTACATTTCCTCTTTCTTCTCCATCTGCTTCTTTCCCTCTTTCTCTCCCAGGCCGTCCCCAGTGGTCTTAGTCCCAAGAGATTGTACTCTCATCTGGACAGCCACCCCTTCCAGGTGGCCATGACCAGGCACTTGTAATTTCAAAGGGGACCAGAGAAATCCAAAATTCTTTCAGGTTCAAAGGAGTGACTCTGAAGGTGACATCTCAGTGTGGTCAACGAGAAAGGGCTATTGGGCGGCATAGGGTAAAAGTGTTCCCACTACACACCCACAGCCTCACCTCCTTGGAAGCCTGGTTAGATGTGCCAATGGAATCACATCTTCCTGCCAGATGTTTTCATCTTGACATTCTCTACCTCTCTCAGGCATGACAAGCCCTTTGATATATTAGTAGATTGTCAAGCCCACATATGAGAACCAATCACCAGATTCACTTAGTCAGAATTAATAAATCACTTACAATAATAGGGAGAAAACATGATCGACAAATAGCATTATTGTTCCAAATGTTGGGTGGGTTATAAAAGAAGTATAACTCAGGGAAGCTGACATGTTTGTGCCAGGCTGTGCCAGGTGATTAGCATGTACCCTCCTCACAGCCCATGGGGTGATGGTCAATCTCCTTACGTTTAGAAGTGAATAGTCAGCTGCCCAAAGTCCATTTCAGCGAGTCCAGGATTCCAACCCTAGTCCATCTGCAGGTGCAAGGAGAATCCTGGGGAAGTGGGGGGATTTGGAGACTCAGGGGACCTGCCTTCTAGTCCCAAGGCTGTGACTGAGGACTATATAAAATGGGAATGAGGATGTCTACCTTACATTTCTCCCACGGTTTGGGATATTGTTTTTTATTATTATTTATTTATGTATTTATATTTCTTTATATGCAGATTAGCAAAAACATCCCCCTCCCTTGAGAGATATCATGAACTCTTGGAGAGCAAGTGTCTCGGGCAGCCCCGGGGCCATATCCCGAATTTACCTCCTTGGCCGTGCCAGTGTTTAGTTCTGGTGGTTCCCACCACAAACTAATTCCCCATTCATCTGTTTCTTGAATTTGTCCAATTTAAATTCCATCTATTCTCCTCCTGCTATGGCAGGGATTTTAGCACCTTTACTCTGTTGCTCCCCTTCTATGGAGTTTTGTATATAACGTTATTATCTTCAGTAATCTTGTGGCTACTTTCATAGTTTTAAACAATGGACTTAAACCCTATCTCATTATTCATCAGCTGTTAGGCAGTGTCTGTTTATCTGAGACTAGACTAGCAGTACCATAGAGGTGAGACTGTCTGTCCCTTTGTCTTCTGATGCCTCCTCCCAGGCCCAGGACAGTCCTGACACAGGGTGGGCACCTACTTCTGCCTTGTTGCTGGGCAACCAGAAGACTAACACTCTGAGAGCACACCGTCTCTACTGCCCTTCTCTGGGCTATCGCATTCACTTTACCTTTTCAAGGTGTATGAGGTTTACATTCTAGCTCTTCCAAGTTTTTCTGAAAGTTGTTTTCAAAAACTGAAAAGTAATATGCAGAATGTAAACTATTGTGATTCTGAGCATCTTATATGCTGCAGAACCAAGTAGCATCAAACTGGCATCACTGAACACCCTCCACTTGGGGGAATGTTCCAGAAGCCAAGGCCAAAAAGATTCTCATGTTTTCACGCAGGCAAAGGCCACTGCAGCCAATTGCTATCTGTGGAAGAGAGTTGGTGGCTATAGAATTCAGAAAGGCCTTTAATTAATGACCCCACAGCCTGTCCTGCTCTTTGTACCTGAGGCTCTGATTTGAGACTGTCTAGGGCTTTGCTGCAAGAGGCACCTCTGCCTCCAAGCTGATCCTCTTCTTGTAGTTTTTTTTTTTTGTTTTTTTTTTTTTTACCTGAAACCAAGGTACATGCCCTTGACTGGGAATCAACCCCGAGACCCTTTGGTGTGGGGGTCAAGCTCTAACCATATAACCATACCAGCCAGGGCACGATCCCGTCTTTTGTGAAATGCTCTGAATTGCTGTTGGGACGCTTTCATGCTTGTTGCCAGGTTAGGTTTCCCCTTTTGCATGTATATGCTGTTATTCCAACGGGCTTTGGGAGGGAGCAGAGGTAAAGAAGGCCCAATCTACCATTGTGAACTTAGGATTTATTTTGAAAGTTTGAAATGAGCGAATGTTCCTTCGATGAACAAATATGAGACCTTATGCTTTAGACAAGGATGGTCATTTTTGATGGGGTCAGAAAATTGCACTTGCACCCTAAAAAGCAACACTTAGAGATAAATGAACATTCTCACTTGAACTTACTTGGCAAATTCATGGTCAATGAGATGAGAATTGAGAAGTGTGTGCAGAATGAGGTACTGGGATGAAGGGAAGAATGAAAGATGAATTTAAAAATTAAATCTTAAGTATCAGTTATTGTTATACTCATTTTGTAGACAAAAAATCAAGACCCTTTGAGACAACATTGTTGGGCTGGTGATACAGAGATCGAAGTTTGAAATCTAGTGTTGGCTCTTAAACATTCTGCGAAGTGGGTACAATAATATCTGCCTGGTGGGTGGTGGCGAGGATTGAGCAAATTAATACATGGGAAGCAACCCACACACTGTGGCTTGGGGAATGCTCATCCTAAACCTAGAGGCCAGGGGTGGACCAGCACAAAAGAAAGATCAAAGGTCTTATGCCGACTCTGCTTAATTTACCGCAGTCAGTTCCACATCCTGATTCCCTCTTTGTGTCTGTTTTTGTCTATATATTTCCCTGTGTCTTCTCTTACCCCAGTCCCCAAAGCTAGTAAAATCTTTAAGCACCCTTTGAAAGAAAATTGCATGGTATCAGCCACAGGAATGCACTACCCTTTCACGGTGGCCATCCGCAGCTCCCTCCCGGGACCCCAGATGGAGAATCCCAGCTGGGCAGAGGATCCTTGCAGGGAGGGGGCGGGGTGTTTCCTGGATGCGAACCCGCAGCCAATTCCCTGCACACAAATGACTCCATAACCATGGGACAGATGAAGCCCTTGTTGAAGATCAATGCCATCCTTCCATGTCCAAGGGCTGTGGCATCCTTCTCCTGAGCTCCTGGTCACTGGACTTCGGTAAGTGCAGGCTGGAAAATTACTGTGTCGGGCTCGGATGGGACAATCAGGACTTGGCAGAGGAGGATTTTAAAAGCACTTTGTTTTTCCTACAGCGCCCCCTTCAGACTCACTTAAGTCAAATTGTTATTCACTGCCTTGGGCCAGTGACAGTTCCCAGCACCACACGAGCTCCAGAAAAACTGATACATTCCTAGCCCATCGAAGTCCCAGGTGCCCTGTTGTGTGCCCAACATCCTCTTGTCTCCAGACATTTTTTCCAGGGATGTGGAAGATGCCACCACAAGTTTTCCAAAATCCCTGAGGTCAAGCCCTCTCTCCCACATTGGCTGTGTGACGTTGAGCACATCACCTAACCTCTCTGACCTCAGTTTCCCCAGATCCAAGTGGAATTACCAACCTCAGGGCATAGGACTGGGAATTCAATTAGTTTGTTTATACATGAAAAGCCCTTAGGACAATGGTTCTCAACTTCAGCGCACTCAGCACCACCTGGAGGACTGGTTTTGGAATCTGGGAGCCCCACTGGCCCTCCCTCTGCTGCTGAATTCATGGGTACAAAATGAGAGGAGAGCTGAGGAGCCAATAAGGCCTGCCTTGCCTCACTCCCCGTGTATTTGGGGGCCGGCATAGCAACAGATGCTGTGGGAAGCAATGACAAAACTAATTGGTCCCTGTCTTAACCGATCTCACTTAAGGAGCAAAGCCCAACACATAGCAAATAATAATCGATGGATACAAGAAACTGGGGGGTAGGGGAGGAGGGGGGAAGGTCAAGGGGAAAAAAATGGAGACCTAGTTAACACTTGTTGTAATACTTTAAGCAATAAAACAAAAGAAAAAAAAAAAGAAGAAAAAAAGAAACTATCACAAGCACCACAGTCGCTGCAGGAGGTGACCTGGGGATCACAGAGCTGGAGGGCATGCATCACACTGCCCGGCGCCTAGAGCTTGCTCCGGGCCTTGGAGAAGATGCTCTGACTGGCTGAGCCCCAGCTCACTCATCTAGAACAGACGGCACAGCCTCCTGCCAGGATCCCTGTGAGGATGTGACGCGCCGTAGGAGGCAGAGGAGTCTGGCAGAGAGGGCAGAACAGTGGATGATGCAGAGAGTGCTCCAGATCTGGAGGGCTGGAAGGGATGAGGGGGACAGGGAAGGAGGCATTTTGGATAAGGAAGGTGGGGAAGCAAGGAGGAGCATGGCCTGGGGGAGTGAGGAGAGGAGAGGGGGTGTTAGATTGCCACGGGGATGGGGAGCCCAGGGTCTGTGCTCCAACAAAAGGCACTCATTCACCTTCCCACCGCTTCTCCTCACATCCTTCCAAAACCCTGTCCACATAAAAAAGTAAGAGGCTAAGAGCCCAGGTCATAGTTTCTTCCTGTTTCTTTTTAATATACTGTACACATATATATAATTGATTTCAGAGAGGAAGGGAGAGGGAGAGAGAGATAGAAACATCCATGATGAGAGAGAATTATTGACTGGCTGCCTTCTGCATGCCCCCTACTGGGGATCGAGCTTGCAACCCAGGTATGTGCCCTTGACAGAAACCAAACTTGGGACCCTTCAGCCCGCAGGCCGACACCCTATCCACTGAGCCAAACCAGCGAGGGCTCTTCCCGTTTCTTTTTGAAGAGGCCAATCATGTTGGTAAAGAGAATTAACCTGGGCATAAAGGAACAGTTCTTCATGTTCTCAGATCCTTTCTTCATGACACAGACCATTTTTCGCATAAAAACACAACCTGGGTCTCATGTCTGACTCCCGTTGACATCTCAGGCATTAGAAAGGTGGCCTCAAAATAAACTGTCCTTTTATCTTATTTCATTCCAATGCTCCTCGATTCCCTGAAGCACAGGCGTTTCAGGAGGGGCCTTGCTCTGGACTCTACTCTGGTGTCTCATGTGTCCTTGGGATGAAGAGTCGGAGGAACCAGGAGCTCCTTGCAGGAAGCTCACTGTGCAAAGCTATTAGCAGCCTAAACCACAGACAAGAAAGGAGATGAGACACCGTGCAGAGAGAGGACAAGGCACATCCCCGCGCGCCAACGGGGCGGTGCTCGGCACCTGAGTGTACTTAACTTTGACATTTTCTGGTTCCTGCCCACACCCCATCCTTCACCTCTACCATCTACTTTCCACGCTGCCATAGGAAACTTTTAATAAAATGCATGCATACCTGATTATTCTCTTGGCTTTTTTACTTCTGGCTCAGAAACCTCCCGTGGGCCCCCCAAACTACAAGGTTGAGTAGAGTTTGGCATGGCAAGCTTTTCACAATGTGGCTCCAATTTAACTTCCCGACTTTATTGCCTTTCACTTCTCCCCTCTTCACATACAGGACTGTGGTGGTTTCCAAAATTGATGTCCTACCTAGAAAACTCCTATTCATCCTTCAGAACCCAGTCAGTGCCTCCTCTCTACCTGGGCCTAAGAGGAAGGCCGTTCTGCTGTAGCTCACAGTTTTCCAGCCTCCGGCCTGGGCGGTGGAGAGAAACATAGTGCAACCTAGCTGAGTTCTCTAGCTCTGACCCTACCTGTGATAACGGAAACCTCAGCCTTCCTTCAAATGCCCCCTCCTCTAGTTTTCCTGTGAATCCCCAGGCGGTGTCTCTGTGTCTGTATATCTGTGTGTTCCTGCCTGCAGCTCTCTATCTCCCTCATGGCATTTGTCAGTTGCCTGGTCTACTGTAGAGGGCAGGTTGCCAGGCCCCCACAGCTGCTGTCAGTGTGCGCAGATGTTTCGGAGGCCACAGCGCCGTCTCCAGCCGCTGCCTGCAGACGGCTACGCTCTCTGTCCTGCAGTCATGTGTGCGCTGGTCTGGCTCATGGCTCTACGCTGCAGTTCAACTCTCCAGTGGGGACAATGAGAGAATAATAATAGGAACAGGCTATGAATAGCTCACACTCGCCACGCCTCTCCTGAGCACCAGGAATGGGGCTAAACCCTTCTGTGGATTCTACATTTTAATCCTCACACTTCTCCTGGAGGCAAGGATGGGGAGCACTCCCATTCTACAAGTGGGGGCCACAGCCCCAGAGGCTCAGGGAGGTGAAGCGGTGTGCCTAGGCTCTCACAGCTGGGAAAGGGTGGCTGTTAGATTAAGCCCTGGTCAGTTAGGCTGAGTCCAGAGCCTTGACCTTTAGATGGTGCCGCCTCCCAGCCCTGGTATGCACAGCGGCTCCCATGAGATGGAGTTATTATTTACTCAGTGTTGCCAGTTCCCTTGGCATCTGTCAGTGAGAACTCTCTCCTTTACCCCATGGCAGTGCCTGGCACAGAGTACAAGCTCAATAAGTATTTCATGAATCAAGAAATACATAAATAAGGAGAATTTCATTCTAATCAAGAAATCTAAACTAATAAAAGCGAAATAGTAAAATTAACCGTTTCTCCGAGACAGGGTAAGCCACGCCCACTAGCCAATCAGAGCGGCTGTATGCAAATTAGCCCAGCCAACATGGCGGCTGCCACTCACGGACCTGAGTAAACATTTAGGCAGCGTCCCTTGCAGCAGGAGCAAAAGCGATACTGTTTTCGGCCCTTGGCGGGCAGGCTCCAAAACATGTTTCAATAATGTAACAATCATAGAATCCTCAGGAGCTGAAGGGAACAGCAGCCTGGCCTGCCTTACTAAGAGTAACAGTCTCATTATAGACGCTGCGCTGCGAGGTGAAGCAGAGGAGGTTTCGTTACCTCAGCTTAAAGAAACAGAAACCTGCGTCCAGCCAGCCTTGCTGGAACGTTGGGTCAATGGGAGCTGTGGGCAGCCTTAAAGCCCCTCACCCAGGCTGGTCAGGCACGCCAGCAGGTGGACATCCCCCGAGGGGTCCCAGACTGCGAGAGGGCACAGGCCGGGCTGAGGGACCTCCCAAGTGCACAGAGCGGCTGCAGGGCGGGACAGCGCAGGACCCAGGACCCGTGAGTGGGAAAGAGGCGGC
>PVJC01024187.1:0-25720 GCA_004026665.1 Murina feae
GTCACAGGACACTAGGAAAACCCAAATACCAAACTGTCATTTTAAATGGCCCTGTAAAACCAAACAAATAAAATACTATGAAAAAAATATTTAACATAACTGCATTAAAAAAAAACAGACTTCAATTCACCCATGTATCTAACAGGCTATAAGATAGAGAGAAAATATTCTAACTATTTTAAGAAAAGAGCACTACCTATCAATCTTATATATTATTTTTTAAAGATTCTCATTACTATCTGATGTGAGTATTCATTTCTGAAAGTAATTAATAGAAATCCACAGCCAAATGATGTGGTATAGAAAAGGGTTCAATAAACACAATATATTTACAACATTAGTGAGGATTCTCACACTGAAAACTTTCTGGCACATTCTATGTGGATTAATTTCTGTCAAGCTTTCTCACGTTACTTACATCTCAATTTCCCTTTCTGGAGTGAATTTTCACTTGTAAGAATGTGGACCGATTCAAATCTTTCCCAAACTATTTACATTCAAGAGTTTTTATCCAGTGAGTCCTTTCATGCTTTTGAAAGAAACTGGGCTAACTGAAGCCTTTTGCAAATTGTGCACATTAATATGATTTTTCTCAGGTTCATCTTCAGATTTTGAAAGGATGTGTGAGAAATGAAGAATTTTCCAAATTGCTTCTACATATAGGGTTCCCTCCAGTGTGAATTCTTTCGTGTTTTCGAAGATAACGGAGACAAGTAAATGCTTTACTACATTTTTTACATACATACGGTTTCTCACCAGTGTGATTCCTTTCGTGTATTTGAAAACTTCGATAACATTTGAAGGCTTTCCCACATTCCTTACATTCGTAAGGTTTGTCTCCAGTGTGGGTTTTTTCATGTGTTTGTAAGGAACAGTGATCTCTGTAGGCTTTCCCACATTCCTGACATTCAAAGGGTTTCTCTCCAGTGTGATTTCTTTCATGTTTCTGAAGATCACTGGGATACCTAAATGCTTTACTACATTTTTTACATTTATAGGGTTTCTTTCCAGTGTGACTTATTTCATGTTTCCGAAGATAATGAAGACAGCTAAATGCTTTACTGCATTTTTTACATACATATGGTTTCTCTCCAGTGTGGTTACTTTCATGTGTTTGGAAACTTTGATAACATCTGTAGGATTTCCCACATTTCTTACATTCATAAGGTTTCTCTCCAGTATGAATTCTTTCATGTATTCGTAAGGAACTGAGATATCTGTAGGCTTTTCCACATTCCTTACATTCATAGGATTTCTCTCCAGTGTGTGTTCTTTTGTGATATCGAAGAGAACTGGGATAACCAAATGTTTTGCTACATATTTTACATTCATACGGTTTCTCTCCAGTGTGATTTCTTTCATGTATTTGGACACATTGATGAGAACTGAAAGCTTTGCCACATTCCTTGCATTCATAGGGTTTCTCTCCAATATGAGTTCTTTGGTGTGTTTGCAAGGAACTGAGATCTCTGTAGGCTTTACCACACTCCAGACATTCAAAAGGTTTCTCTCCAGTGTGATTTCTTACATGTTTTTGAAGATCACTGGGATACCTAAATGCTTTACGACATATTTTACATTCATGGGGTTTCTTTCCAGTGTGATTTCTTTCATGTTTGCGAAGATAACGGAGACAGCTAAATGTTTTACCACATTGCTTACATACATATGGCTTCACTTCTCTGTGATTTCTTTCATGTCTTCGAAAGCTTTGATAACATCTGAAAGTTTTCTCACATTCCTTACATTCATAGGGCTTCTCTCCAGTAAATTTATTTTCATGTCTTCGATAATTTTGATAATACCTGAAGGTTTTTCCACACTCCTTACATTCATAGGGCTTCTCTCCAGTGTGAACTCTTTCATGACGTTGAAGAGAACTGAGACAACTGAATGCTTTACCACACTGTTTACATTTATAAGATTTTTCTCCAGTGTGGGATCGTTCATGTATTTGAAGTGAAGTTAAAGAACTAAAGGTTTTCCCACATTCCTTACATTCATAGGCTTTTTCTCCATTGTGATTCCTTTCATGTTTGTCAAAACACTGAAGATAACTGAAGGTTCTCCCACATACATCATAATTATATAGCTTTTCTCCATAATTTTGACACTCATGTGGCTTGTTTCCAGGGTCACATTTAATGTGCATATTATGGGATGACTGCTGCATGAAGACTTTCCCACACACACTGTATTCCCATGGCTTTACTACAGGAAGTGATTTTTTCTTTGGACTGAGATTTGGAGTAAGGCTGAAGTTTTCCTCACATTGACTATTCTTCGCCCCTTCACAGACTCCCTCTAATATTAGATTTCTGGAAAAAATTTGAAGCACATTACCAATTAGTTTTTCATCAATGACTTAAATTATTATTAGAATCTTTGAACTATATTTTCATGATTTATAGCAAAATTTTAGGTTTTCCCCTTCTCTGAATGGCTAATTAGAAACAATGTACTGAATGCTTTGCAAGTTTTCCTTTGCTACTATCAAAACAGTAATATTCATGTAAAGTATTTATCAATACTCTTTCCATTTAAATTACTTTGCAAGTATTAACCTTCTTCGACAAACATATGAAAGTAATTTGGTGGAAATTTTCTAAGAAATAATAAATGTGAAGCGGAAGTTATTTTGGTTGCTTCTTCTTTAAAATATATTTTTATTGATTTCAGAGGGAGGGAGAGAGGTAGAAACATCAATGATGAGAGAGAATCATTTATCAGCTGCCTTCTGCATGCCTCACAATGGGATTCAAGCCCACAACCCAGGCATGTGCCCTTGACCGGAATCAAACCCAGGACACTTCAGTCTGCAGGCCAATGCTCTATCCACTGAGCCAAACCAGCTATGGTTGATTGCTTCTTTTTAAATTTGGTAGCATTATAGGTTTCTCACAGAGACAGTGATTTCTATTCTGAGTGTGACTCACCTTCGCTTTCTCCTTTGGTTTTTGTACTGATCTTCAATGTCATAATCTTCCCATTTCTTTCCTAAAATGCAGAGCCAGAAAATTGATTCCAAACTATTAGAAACTGTAGAGAAATTATTAGATTCTGTTTCTATGATGTGCTGTGACCATGCCCAGTTTATTCACCGACGTCCTCCCTTCCCACATTCCACATCTGAGAACAAGGCTGATGGCCAAGAAACACTTGTCCTCTAATTGACAAGGTGAAGACAAGTTGTCATCCTTACCTATGAAGGCCAGGTTCCTGAAGGTTTCCCTCATCACATCTCTGTAGAGTTTCTTTTGTGGAGAATCCAATAAAGCCCACTCCTCCAAAGTGAAGTTCACAGCCACATCCTCAAAGGCTACTGAGTCCTAAAACACCCCAATATGTGTAAAGTAGGATCAGTCAGACCAACAGCACTGGACACCAGACTCCATTTATCGGAAGGTTACATCTGATTCTATTGTCTCCAGACATTTATTGTATGATTTGGTAATAAGAAACTCATTATCTGTCCACATTTCCTTCCTCATAAATTTACCAACATCATGAACACAAGGAAATTGTTTACCTGTTGTTACTGTGATCACATTACATCTTTTTCCTCTCCCTATGGAAGGGTTCAGAGAATTCTGAAAGGGACAGAATTGCTGTTCAAATGAAACAAATGTTATCATTTTAAGACCATCCATTTTTTGTGAGAAACATTCATCTCTGTCTTCGTTGCCCACTATTTACAGCACTCCATGAGGCACATGTTAGCATCTGCAATGAGGTTTCAATGAGTAAAGACATAGTCAAGAACTACAAGCTTTTTCCTCTAGTCCCATCACCAAACATGAAAGTCCAGGAGGCCTGTGGAAGTCCAAATTTTAACAAAGTCCAGCTGGCCATGTTCTAAATTCTTCCAGAAAATGAGAAGGAACCGTATGCAGCTGGCTGAATGGAGAAGCACTGCTCTTACCTGATGTAATATTTACCGCAGATTCAACAATCCTTCTTTTCTCTTTGTCTGATTTGATGGGTTAGAAGTTTATTGGGAACTTAGAGCTTAGAGAGAAGGAAGAAGGCACAGCAACTTACTCCACCAATCCCTACACGCATGTGCCTCAGGCTGCTTCTTGGCACCACACTGAGGTAATAACAGGCCAGAAGAGCTCTTTCCAGCACAACCATAGCAGTCTATCCTGGGACCTGCTGGCACGGAGGAAAGGCTCAGAGCTTACATTGCAAGGAAATGCACTGATGTCCAGACGTCCACAATGAACTTGCTCGTGATTATAACATATGTAAAGGCTGCAGTAGTGATTTCCTCCAAAGGAACACATGACATTCGTTCTCCAATCAGGAGGAAGTGCTTCCTGACCAGCCTCTGTAGGGGTTGCCCTCCCTTCTTCTGTCATTTCCAAGCTCCCAGGGGAGTAAAGGAACAATACTCAACCCTCAGCTGATGACAGCACACACCACCTGTCGGGCGTGAAATGCTTTGTCGCTGTCACAATGGAGGTGTCTGCATAGACAGGGCAGCCTCTCCGGAGGGCAGTAAGTAGCCTGTGGGAGAAAACATGGTGCATGGGCACGTTGTTTTAGGAATTTACAGGGTGAGCTAGTGTGAGTTCACACACAATGGCAGGGGCTTGCGAGGATTCAATCCTTTGCTACCACAAGGGGGCACACTAAGGCTTTCTTACCACCGTGTGCAGAAGTGGGGCGCCAGGGGAGGGAGAAGGAACGAGGTTCTAAAGCTGTCAGCAATCAATCATCAAGAATCGGAGCAGGGGCCTTAGCCGTTTCCGGTCTGACATTTAAGTAACTTAGAGGTTATCATTCCCAAATTCACAGGGGAAAAAAGCTAAAAAACGTGAAATGAACTTCTCTTCTTAGATGTATTTGAGCATTTACATCACAGAGCAACTCAGTGGTGCCAAAACTGGAAAAGACAAAGTAAATTTGGCATTTAGAAAAATGTCCCAAATGTTCTGTTCTTAACATGGCCTGTATTAAACATATACACTTTAATGTATATATTTCAGCAGACTCTAATGCAAAGACAAAGACAAAACAAAACAAAAAAAACAACATAACACTATAGCCTTAATCCCTAGGTACCTTCTTCCAACAGAAGGTTAAATATGCCTCATAGAAATACCTGAAGAACATAAAGACAGCAAGGAACACAACAAACCAGTAAAGTAACAACCACTGAGATCTTCGTCAAATTAATGAGATGCACATTGTACATCCAGGATGGTCAGAGAACACTAGACATGATAAACAACCAAAGTGCACACCCAAGTGTCTCCTATTCAACTAGACAAAAACCAAAGACAGAGAATACAGGGAAAGAAGCCAGAGGGGGAAACATCTTCATTATATAGAAACAAAACATTAGAGTGAAATCAAACTTCTTTTCTGAAACCATGCAAGAGAGTGGAGTAAAATATTTCAAGTTGTGAAAGAAAAAAACCATCACCTAAAATGGTGTGTCAGGATAAACTTACCTTTCAAAAATAAAGAATAAGGGCTTTCTTAGGCAAAATTTGAGGAAATTTCTTACCAGGACACCTACTTTGAATAAAATGTTCAAAAATTCATCAGAAAAAAAAGTTCATCAGAAAGACTGTGAATGATAAATGTGAAGGCTTAGGAAAAAATAAATGAAGGTAACTATCTTTTATATTTGTTATCATTTAACATATATCATTTTGTTTTCAATATTAAAAATTATGTATTTGGATCTTTCAAACTATGGATAATTGAAATAAATGACTACATTTTTTTAAAATATATTTTATTGATTTTTTACAGAGAGGATGAGAGAGGAGGGACAGAGAATCAGAAACATCGATGAAAGAGAAACATCGATCAGCTGCCTCCTGCACACTCCCTACTGGGGATGTGTACACAACCAAGGTACATGCCCTTGACCGGAATCGAACCTGGGACCTTTCAGTCCGCAGGCTGACGCTCTATCCACTGAGCCAAACCAGTTAGGACAAATGACTACAATTTGACAAGGGACAGAGAGGGGGGAGTTGGGAATAATGAGGGATAGGTACTTGCACACAGTGAAGTGGTGCAGTGTGACTCAACAGAGGTGGTTGCTTAGTTGTAAATGTATACTGAAAACTCAAGGGCAACCACTAAAAAGTTTAAGAAAATATGTGTATTTGATAGAAGAGATGAAAAATCAGATCAAATGCTCAATTAAAGCCAGAGATGCAGAAAAAAAAGGTTGAAAATAAAATGTTGAGCAAATTAAACCCAAAGTAAGCAGAATAAAAGAATAAAAAGTTAGTAAAGAATGTAATTGTACAAAAAAAATCAGTGGAAAAAGAAAATCAATGGAGGAAAAACAAAAACAAAAACAAGCTGTGTTTTGAGATGATTGATAAAATTGATGGGCACCCAGCCTACATAACTAAGGAAAGGGAGAAAAAAATTACAATTTAAGGCATGATGGGTAAGTCTAAGGAGACAGTAAGAAAGGTGGTCAACAAAGCCTATATAGTGAAGGGGTGTAGGAGGACACTGCCAAGTGTGCCTTTTGTGTGGCAATTTAAACAGTTTACAGCAAGTATGTCAAACTTGTTTGATGCATGCGGCCAGTTTGACATGCTTGGTCTAGAGCCTTCTATGGTAGAAGTACCCACTCAAGGTGGGACAGATTGTAAGTAACAGCACAAATGGGCTCAAATAAAATTAATAAACAAGGAATATTTTGCCTCCCAAACACAAAAGAACCTAGAGACAGTGGTGTGGGTACTGACAGAGACTATAGCTATTTCTTCATGGTGTCACAAAGTGGCCTTCTGTTTATTAATTTTTTTAAATGTAACAAAGAGCCCTAACCTGTTTGGCTCAGTGGATAGAGCATCGGTCTGTGAACTGAAAGGTCCCAGGTTCGATTCTGGTTAAGGGCATGTACCTCGGTTGCAGGCACATCTCCAGTAGGAGGTGTGCAGGAGGCAGCTGATCAATGTTTCTCTCTCATTGATGTTTCTAAATCTATCCTTCTCCCATCCTCCCTGTAAAAAATCAATAAAGTGTATTTTAAAAAATAAAAAATGTAATAAAGACACCAGGGCTTCACAGTTTATATGGGGCAATGCTCTTCCACTTTTTCTGAGCCCTTTTTTCCAATATATGTATGTCCTAATGTCAAATGAATGTCCACAAAGAATGCCATGAACGTCATGTCATACCTGTTCTTCCAGAGAACAGGTCAACGCAGTTCAAATCCTGCCTGCGGAAACTGTGTGCAGGGTTAATGGTGTTCACGTTCCCTAGAATAACCAGGTAAAGGTGTGCACGCCCCTTTGAAGGTGAAGGCCAACTGCAGTGGGAGGCTGTTAAAACAGTTACTGAACAGAGCTGACTTAACCAACTTGATGGTAGCAGAATGTGTGCAACAGTAGCTGAGTGGATGGAGTCATTTGCATAATGTGGGGGACAGGGAATAGGAGTTTACTTGCTGGGAACACAACCTAAAATTGGCAGTAATCCACAGACTAAATTCAAATGTTCTAAGGAGAAGCACTGGGGATAACCACTTGTTTCTAAAAAGTTTCTTATAACAGTTTTCAGTCCTCGAAGGCCCTGTCTAATTTACAGTGAGCCATATTAATTCATTTAAGTAAGGGTTAGGGACTATCAAGTCCCATTTTGTAAAGCCCATTTAGGTAAAGAGTTAATTTAATTTAAATTCATGAATGATTGATTCAGAGCTATCCTGCCCACTATGGGATATTTTAGGACACTGAGTGCTGTGACTATGAGAAAAGGCCAAAATTTCTGATGGTTTAGGTAAGTATACCACTTTGTCCTCCATATTATAATCAGTAATTCCCCCAAAATCATGAAGTTCCTCATTTTAATTTATTGAAGTCTCAGGTATAACTGTAATTTGAGAACTAGCATGAGTCACTGTGTAAAGGTTTTTCAATTATTGTGTTAGAGGAGCTGACATTATTTCAAAACCTATATTTTAGCCCTAACTGGTTTGGCTCAGTGGATAGAGCGTCGTCCCAGGTTCGATTCCGGTCAAGGGCATGTACCTTGGTTGTGGGCACATCCCAGGAGGGGGTGTGCGGGAGGCAGCTGATTGATGTTTCTCACTCATCGATGTTTCTAACTCTCTATCCCTCTCCCTTCCTCTCTGTAAAAAATCAATAAAATATATTTTAAAAAAGAAAAGAAAATTAGCCCAGCCAGCATGGCTCAGTGGTTGAGCATTGACCTATGAACCAGGTGTTCAAAGTTCGATTCTCAGTCCGGGCACATACCTGCTGGGTCCTCAGGTGTGGGGCGTGATGGAGGCAGCTGATCAATGATTCTCATCATTGATGTTTCCATCTCTCTCTCCCTTCCTAAAAAAAGAAAAAAGAAAAAGAAAAATATATACACCATATTTCCTATGATTAATCATCATTATTAATTAACTGCTTTTGGAAACCACTCCAATACTTATACAATAGAGTATAGCACAATCCTATATAATAAAAGGATAATATGCAGATTGACCCTAACAGCAGAACCACTAGGAATAACTGGTCACTATGACACATACTGACCACCAGGGGGCAGATGCTTGATGCAGGAGCTACCCCCTGGTAGTCAGTGCACTCCCATAGGGAGAGTTCTGCTCAGCCACAAGCCAGGCTGACGACTGCCAGCACAGTGGTGGTGGCGGGAGCCTCTCCCGCCTCCTCAGCAGTGCTAAGGATATCCAACTGCAGTTTAAGCCTGCTCCCTGCTGGCAAGTGCATATGCCCCAAGGGCTCCTGGGCTGCCAGAGGGATGTCTAACTGCCAGCTTAGGCCCGACCCTCTGGGGAGTGGACCTAAGCCAGCATGTGGACATCCCCCGAAGGGTTCCAGACTCCTAGAGGGCACAGGTGGGGCTGAGGGACCTCCCTGAGTGCACAAATTTTTGTGCACTGGGCCTCTAGTAGTGTATAAAAAATTTACAAATCCCTTTCTAACTAAAAACAAACCAACAAACAAAATACCATGGAGATTTATAATTCTTTTTCATCCACTATATTTCACACTCTGGATATTTTCAAGAATGAACAGCACAGTAAATACATTAGGGGCTTGCAATTCAGCCCATACCAGAAATTTCAAAAATTTACATAAGTTTTGATTTGTTTCCTCAGATCAATGAAAATCAAAATTTAATTGTTTCCCTCCAACCCATTAAAACAGAGCTTTATTTACTGTAGGAATAGTGTAGCCTTTTACACGTCAAGTTCTCTAGGACAGGCACATACAAAGCTGACCTAAAAATGGAAAATGCACCTGAGAACTTAAAAACACTCATCTCAAATGTACATGTTCTCTCGCCTGAATGGGAACAAAAGTTTGTTTGGTTTTGCACAATCTCACCTTATTTACATCATTCCCCTCAGTCAAGCTATAGTTTAAAAGCCCGGGTGCCATGCAGCTGAGAACCAAAGGGCTGCAATATTCAAGGGATAAAGGAATCCAATGAAAAGAATCCACAATATTGGAATCAAATCAGATACACAGCCTACTTCCTTACAGTTAAGGAAAAAACCCACATTGAGAAATTTGAGTACAATCACACCCCTGACTGAGAGAGAACCCCTAGAGTGGGAAGGATGGGAGGGACCCCTGAGCAGCCACACGCCACCCCTCCTGTAAGCTTGGAAACCTCCCTCCCCCGGGCTTCCCATTCTTACCAGTGAGGAAACTCTCAACCAGATTCAATTCAAGGTCCTGAACCAAATGAACTCGCCAACTCATCAAACCTCTGTTCAGGAGTCAGGACCGTGATCCTCACAGCCTTCCTCCATGTGCACAAATTACACTCACAGTGCACCTACACTGTGGATGCAAAACTCAGACCTAAGATCTAAAAACATCTAGGGCCGCCCAGACCGGTTTGGCTCAGTGGATAGAGCATCAGCCTGCGGACTGAAGGGTCCCAGGTTCGATTCCAGTCAAGGGCATGTACCTTGGTTGCGGGTACAACCCCAGTGGGGGGGGGGGGTGCAGGAGGCAGCTGACCGATGTTTCTCTCTCATCAGTGTTTCTAACTCTCTATCCTTCTCCCTTCCTCTCTGTAAAAAAATATATTTGTTTTTCAATAAAATATATTTTATTTTATCAATAAAATATATTTTTAAAAATAAATAAATAAAAATGTCTCGGCCTAAGAAACTATACCCTCAGCCCTGGCCATTGTGGCTCAGTGGCTGGGAGCGACGCCCCATGCACAGGAAGGGCATGAATTCAATTCCTGGTCAGGCACACACCTGGGTTGCAAGTTCGGTCCCCAGCCTGGTCAGGGTGAGTGCAGGAAGCAACCAACCCATGTTTCTCTCTCACATTGATCTCTAATTCTCTCTCCCTCTGTCCCTCCTTCCCCCGCCCTCCCTCTCTTTAAAATCAATGGAAAAATATCCTCGATCCTCGGGCGAGGATTAAAAAAGAAACTACAAACTCAAAAAACGGGATCACCCTCTTCCTTCACCCCCGCCCCCTTGTGCACCTGCACCCCAGCTTTCCAGGGCTCTAGCTTCTCTCAGTGTAAAGGCTCCTGCCAACATAGGACACCTACAGGGGCGGTTCCCCAGGAAGGTTAACTGGGTCTTTAAGAACTTCTCAGGCTCAAGGAAGTCTTGGTTTGAGTCACTGACCACAGGACTCTAATGCCCACTGGAGTTTCTGGGGAACCACAAAAGCCTAGTATTTAAATAATTCACCAAAATCACATACATGCAGCCTCATGTGGAAAGCAAGAAAACTGTCAGGGGCTTGTACTAGCCAATTAGCAAACTTCTAATGCCTGCTATTTTCAGGGAAATGTCAGTTATCTGTATTTCCAGGGAAAACGCTGGTTTGTAAATAAATTCTTGAATGCCTCTACTCTGCAAGTCTAAACCTTGTAATTTGACTTGAAAACACCCAAAGTAAAAAAAAAAAAAAAAGAAAGAAAGAAAGAAAAGCCAACCACTTATTTCAAAAACTTACTATACATGCTTAGAGGAATATAGAAAGAATTCTATACAAATGGAATGTAATACTGAAATACTTTATTTTTTCTCAAAGTCCCTTCTTTCTTGCCTGTTTGAAAGTATTTTCTAATGTGTTTGAAGCACTTATTAAGTATATTTTATCCCTATTGACAAAAGAAGACTTAATCGATGCATCTTCTCAAGGTGACAAGACCCTGGGAGGGGCAAGGTGACAGTACAGATTACCCAGTTAAGCTCCGAAAGAGGAAGCTCCATCCAAAGAACTCAGGGTGCCTACGCCCAGGGAAGGTCCTGGGGAAAGAGGGAAGGGGATTCCACGCAATCGGATTTCAAGTTCCCGGCTTTCCTCCCCAGTAAAGCATCCACAGACACAAAATAAATCTTTACCAACTTGGGTCTTGTCCCAGAAACAGCTAGATTGGAGGCGCAGGGCTGTGGATTTGAGACCTTGCTCATGTTTACGCGGGAAACTTAAGAAAAACACAGTCCTCCCGGGGACACAGAAAGGGCTGGTGTCCAGTTAAGCGTCCCTGTGGGGAAAACTTTGTTTATATTACAGTTTATTTGGTCCAAACAGAGGATACGCCTAAAAGCAACATCTCAACAGACTGAGAAAAATGCTTCTCCGTCAGAGACCCTTGCAATTTCCTTCCAGTTTGGGATTCAGGAGGGAAGGAAGATTAGACTCTGGGAGAACGCCAGGCGGGGCTCGGCTTACAGGACGCGGAGAAGATTGCGTGCTGCCCCGAGGGCGGTGGTGTGTCCACGAGGCACTGGCAGGTGTGCTCACCTGGATGCACAAGAACAACGGCCTGGGCTCGCTTAAGGCCAAGGGAAACGCCTCACTAACGGAGCTGCGACCTGCCGGGTTAGCAATGTACATCTGATCACGCCGTTAGGTTGCTTCCGGCTAGAAATTCTTTAAATACAGTTCCTCGTGTGGTGACCCAACCATCACATTATTTTCGTTGCTACTTCATCACCGTAATGTGGCTACTGTGATGAATCGTCATGGAAATATCTGATATGCAGGATGGTCTTAGGCGACCCCTGGGCAAGGGTCCTTAGACCCTCAAAGGGGTCGCGACCCACAGGTTGAGAACCGCTGGCTAATTACTACGCGGCCCTCTTTTCTCCACCCCCGGGACCCCACTGACCACAGCCACCGGGGAGACCCAGTCACAATGGCCCCCTGACGACCCTCCCCGGGGTCCCCGCACCACCTGCGGAGAGCTGCCCAGAGAGGTTGCGGGGCTGACGTCCCCGCGCGGAGACGGGAAAGGACACCCACGCTGTGCGCCGCAGGGCACAGGGTCCGAGCAGCGCCCCAATGGCCCGGGGTCCTCAGCCTCCGAGGTGATGGGGGGAGGCCAGTCCCGCCGCAGCCGGTTCCAACCGGTTCCGACCAGCCTCTCCGCGCGTCCCTGCGCCCCGCCGCACACTCACCATGTCTAGGTTTCTCCCCGATTCCTTCCTGGGTCTCCCCGAGTCCTCCCGGGGGGCTCCCCAGACCAGTGCAGACCCCAGCGCGACGGACGGACGCCGCAGGAGACCCACTCAGGACCTGGCGGGCGGGCAGCGCGGGGCCCTGGCACTCCTGCCGCCCGAGGGATGCGCGGGGCGCGGGGCCCCACCCACTTGCCCCAGCGCGCTCCTGATTGGGCAGATCCCACGGCTGAGTGACAGCCCGCGGGAGAGCCCGGCTCTGCCTGCACAGCCTCCCGCGGTGAAGCGGAAGCTCACCCAGCCTGGGACTTGGCCACAAACAGACAGTTTTCTACGCCTGAGGCTGCCCGTGTGGTTCCCCCAGCTCTTCGTGAAGGCGAGGGCACAGGGAATCCTGACTCCGTTTGCAGACGGAGCAAGTAAGTGCAGACATGGAGGCGGCCCAGGCCAAGCCACACTGGAGCCGGAGGGTCCTATCTGTCCTCTAAGGGCCCAGGGCTTGGCGGGAAGGCTGTGAGTCCACGCACAGAACGGCGGCCCTTGTTTAGAAATGCAGACACTGAATCTGACTTCACCGTCTACGACAGAGTCTGGCTCCATTTGAGTCTTTGATCCTTGCAAGCCTAGAACCTTCCACCCATCTCTTCCCCAACCCCGTTCATTCTGTCCTTGAGAGAAAGAAACCCGGGCGCTTGGCTCTGGTGGGAAGTGAACCCCAAGCATCAGTCTGGGCGCAAGGACTCTTCTCAGCGGAGCCACAGCGTGAGGTGTGTTCATTACCTTCTCAGGTGTACATTTCACACTGGGAAAAATTTCAATTTAGATCGCTTTTTGCCTGTGTCCCTAAAGAACTTTAAAATGCAGACACGTATAATCCCATAAGGTCACTGGTTTCTATTTTAATAATATAAGGATAATAAACCATTCTGTAGATGTGGAATGCGCCTGGAAACTTTTTCCTCCCAGCTTTGTTGAGCTATAATTGAAAAATAAAATTGTCTATATTTAATAAATGTGTAATCACTATGTTGTACACCTGAATCTAATATAATATTGTGCCAACTGTGACTGAAAAATACATTTTTTTAAAGTATGGTGTATAAGAGGAAGCAAGTTTAAGTTAAAAAATAAACTTAGATCAAAGATTACATTATAATTTCCATTTTAATACATACTTTTATAACATTCATAATATAAAAAGACAAAATTTTCTTTTTACCCATTTAACAATGATGCATGCTGCTTAATTTATTTTAAATTAAGTATGCAAGAAAGAGCATGGTTTATCTACGCATTCAAAATGACAACAACAACAACAAAAAAATAACACACAGACCCACACACCAAAAAAATTACAATTAAAAATTGGGCAAAGAACCTGAATAGACACTTCAAACAAGGCATACAGATGGCCAATAGACATACGAAAAAATGCTCAATTCACTAATTTTCCGACAGATGCAAATTAAAACCACAATGAGATATCACCACATACCTGTCAAAATGGCTACCATCAATAAATCAAGAAACACGTGTCGTGGAGGGTGTGGAGAAAGGGAACCCCGTGCACTGTTGATGGGAATGCAGATTGGTGCAGCCACTGTGGAAAGCAGTATAGAGTTACCTCCAGAAATTAAGAATGGACCTGCCTTATGATCCAGTTATCCACTTCTGGGAATTTATCCAGAGAAACTCAAAACCCTAATTCGAACAAATATATGCATCCCTATGTTCATTGCAGTGTTATTTACAATAGCCAAGATTTGGAAGCAGCCCAAGTGCCCATCAGTAGATGAGTGGATAAAACAGCTCTGATGCATTTACATAATGGAATACTACTTGGCCATAAAAAAAAAGAGAAAAATTGTACCCTTTGCGACAGCATGGATGGACCTGGACAACATTACGCTAAGTGAATAAGCCAGTCAGAGAAAGACAAGTACCATCTCATTTCACTCATATGTGGAACCCGATGAACAAATGAACTGACAAGCAAAATAGAGACAGAGACAGAGAGAGCAGACTGATAGCTGGGGGCGGGGAGGGGTAAGAGAGAGGGGAGGGTGAGCTAAACAGAAAAAAAAGAGAAAGAACTCACTGACAGGGACAACACTCTGGTAATTTCGGGGGGGATGAGGGGTAAAGTGGGGGGTAGAGGTGGAAAAGGGTATAGAAGATTGAGGGAAATCCCCTGAGTGCCATGCAGTACACTCTCGTTTAGTTTGCCCTTGGATTAAGCCAGAAAACACACACACACACACACACACACACACACACAACACACATCAATATTGTGTTTGGAGACCAAGTGTGTTTTAATATGTAGATGGAAACTTACCTATGAGTTACAATCCTCTAAATTGCTTCCATGCCTGGTTTTGGGAGTTCTTGAATTTTGCACTTAAGAAAAACACTTAGTTTATTATTATTATTTTTATCTTATGTTTTGCTGCTAAAAGAGGAGACAGGGCACTTTCAGGTGGCTTTTGCAAGTGCTTCACCAGAAATAAACTGTGGTTTCTGATAATTTTATTTCCAATTAAGGAAAAGTCAAATTGGATAAAAGGGAAAAAATTATCTACATTTAGACTACAACTGGATTATTTGATACACACATATTGTGTCATATACTTGAAACACAAAACAGTCACTGTGTAAGATGATGGACGTGTTAATTAACCTGGAAATTCTAATATTCCTGCGATAGGAGGCAGTAAAACTCTGAATGCATTTCTTTATTTATATGAACAAGTTTCATGGAGATGTAATTCACATAGCATGCACTACGCCTCGTTAAAGTGAACAATCCAAAGTATACAATTGAGTAGTTTTCAGGACACCCACGTATATGTGCAATCATCATTACAGTTCATTTTTGAACATTTTTGTCATCTAAAGAAAAATCCCGTCCCCTTTTAGCTATAACTCCTAAATTTCCCATCTTCCTCTCCAATCTCTAGCCCTGGGAAACCATGAGTTTACTTTCTGTCTCTACGGATTTCCCTATCCAGGGCTTTCATATGAAAGGAATTCTATGACCTTGTTCCTTGTGATTGACTTCACACTGATAGAGCATAATTTTTTCAGAGTCATCCATGTTGTAGCGTGGGCCCATACATCATTTATTTCTATAGGCAAATAGTATCCCATTCAATGGATAAAATTCATCTGTTCACCCATTAATATATATGCGGTTTGTTTCTCTTTTTTGGCTACTGTACATAATGTTGCCGTAAATTTTATGTAAAAGCTTTGTTCAAATATGTGTTTGCATTTTGCTTGTACATATACCTGTGATAAGATTAATGGATCATATGGTCATTCTAGGTTTAATTTTTGAGAAACTTATAGTTTTCCACAGAGGCGACACCATTTTATATTGCACCACCATGTATGAGGGTCCAAATATCTCCGCATTTCCTTGGCAATGTGTGTTACTGTCTCACTTTTTTTATTTTTTAAATATATTTTTATTGATTTCAGAGAGGAAGGGAGAGGGGGAGAGAGATGGAACATCATTGATCCCCTGCTTCCTGCATACCCCCTACTAGAGATCAAGCCAGCAACCCAGGCATGTGTCCTTGACTGGAATCAAATGTGGGACTCTTCAGTCCACAGGCTGATGCTCTAGCCACTGGGTCAAACCAACTAGGGCTCGCTTTTTTTAAATATACATATTTTTATTGATTTCAGGAAGGAGAGGGAGAGGGAGATAGAAACATCAATGATGAGAATCATTGATTGGCTTCCTCCTGCCTGCCCCCACTGGGATCAAGCCCAGCCAGTAACTTGGCATATGCCCTAACTGGGAGTAGAACTGGTGACCTCTTAGTTCCTGGATCAATGCTCAACCACTGAGCCACACTCGGCCAGGCACTACCTCACTTTTTTGATTCTAGCTATCCTAATGTTTGTAAAGTGGTATCTCATTGGGGTTAGGACTTCGTTTTACTTTAGCATTTCATGAATGACCAATGATGTACAGTATTTTTTCATGTGCTCTTGACCATTTATCTATCTTCCTAAGGAAAAAGTTGCACTTAATCCTTTGCCATTTTTAAATTAAGTTTTTGACTTTCTATAATCTATAATAATAAAAGCATAATATGCTAACTAGACTGAACATCCTTCCGAATGACCTTCTGGACAAAGCCAGTGCTGACAGCCGGGGGAAGGAAGGCTTACTCTTGCTCGAATTTTGTGCATTGGGCCTCTGGTTAAGTTATAAGAGGTCTCTAGTTATCTTTGATTCAAGTTTCTTATCAGATATATTTGTAAAATTCTTCTATTCTGTGGGATGTTTTTCCCTCTCTTGTCTTAAGAATTTACTTGTGATTGTGGTAATGTGCACATACTATGACATTTACATTTTGACCTTTTGTAACTATGTCATTCAGTAAGGAGAATAACATTGACTTTTTTTTAACATTGACATTTAAAATGAATTTTCAGACTACTTTTATCTTGCAAAAGTAAAACTCTCTCCCATTAGACACAACTCATTCCCCTCACCCCAGCTCCTGGCAACAACCATTCTACTTTTTCTCTATAAATTTGACTACCTTATTCAAATAAAATTATTCCGCACTTAATCTTTTTTGACAAGTTGATTTAACTTAGCATAATGCCCTAAAAGTTCTTCCATGTTGTGGTATGTGTCAGAATTTGCTTTCTTTTGAAAGCTGAAAATGTTTTGCGGTATGAATGTGCCAAATTTTTTGGATCCATTTATCTGATGATGAGCAGTTTGGTTAGTCCCATCTTTTGGCTATTGTAAATAATGCTAATAAGTAAACTTGTATCTGCTTGAGTCCTGGCTTTCAAATCTTTTGGGTATTTACGCAAAAGTAGAATTGCTAAATCAAATGGTAACTCGGCGCTTTTTTTTTTTTTTTTATAACCATCATGTTTTCAAACTAGCAACACAAATTTGTATTCCCAGCAATTTCTTCGTAAGGCTTTAAATGGATGTTTTTACTCTCTAGATGGAGTCCTTTGAAGCACAAAGTCATTAATATCATTAAGTCTAAATTACTTTTTTTTCATTATTATCCTCTGTGTTATAGTGTTGCAGAAAGACCAAAAAACTAAGTGACTCTTTGAAGAAGTGGAGAAATCACAGTTTTAATCACACAATCACGCGTGGACTCTGGGATGTTCCAAATCAGAGTGGGGTAACATGCAGGAACCTTGCCTTATAACTGCCCTTCGAGTTCATTGTAATGCAAATATGCTCCCTCCCTTGAGGTCCTGGGAGGAAGTGCAACTCCCACCTTCCCTTCCCCCAAGTGTTCCAAGGTTTTGCCAGCTAATAATCCACCCTTCCCCCAGGGCAGCGCTCCTGGCTTGTTTTGCAAATCCAGTTTTGGTGAAGGAGGCAATGCCTCAGCTGAAGGTCATGCCCCCAGAACATCAGGGCTACCTTAGAATTAGCCCTTTTTAGCCTTCTCAATAGCTAACAATAGTTTCCCAAACCCAAGGTCAGGAATTTTTTTGTGTTTTATCTAAGCTTGTTTTCATTATGTCTGTTATTTAAATCTTTGATCCTTCTGGGTAAATTATAGTATGTGGTATGCTGTACCTATATAGCAAAACCTGTTTCTTTTGCATGTGGTTATCCAGTTGGCCCAGCATCAATATATGAGGTGGGGGGGAGGGATAAAAATGAATTCTTTCCCCATTCTTGGTACCCTTTTCAAGTATCAGCTGCCCATGATATAGGAGTTGATTTCTCAAATCTCAATCTGTATGTCTATCCTAGTGTCAGTATCAAGCTATCTGTGAGGTTCGAGGTGCAGGAGGAATCTGAGTCAGAGAATCAGGAAGATTTTTGAAGGAAGGGAATTTATTCTGCGCTCTCTGGATGAAGTCCAGAGGCCCCGGGGAGGGGCCGCTGGAGTCGCACGGAGAGGGAGTAAGGGGTGTTTTTTATACAGCTGTTCATTGTGAGGTCAGGGGAGCATGAGTTGTGGGCATTCCCGCCTGGGGGTCTTCAGGTTTCCAGGAAGGAATCTGTGTCCTCTATCTGGTAGCTGACCTTGTGGGCTGTGGACATTCCCACCTGGGGGTCTTTAGGTTTCCAGGCAGGAATCTGTGTCCTCTGTCTGATAGCTGACCTTGTGGGGGCATTCCAGGGAGGGACCAGTATCTGTGTCACCATCTGCCTTGTGGAGGCATGCATCAACCCCTCAGCCCTCTTCTGACCTAACACTATCTTGATCCTCTTTGGTTTGTAAAAAGGTTTGAAATCAAGAAATGTTAGTGCTATTACTTTTCTTTTTAATATATTTTTATTGATTTCAGAGAGGGAGAGGGAGAGGGAGAGGGAGAGAGACAGAAACTGCTGGGAACCAATTCCAGCATGTCATAATTTCAAGAATTTCATCAAAAGGTTGATGAGACTTGGGGGCTCAACAGGGTTGAGTCACACATATAGTCACCTATTGAGAATGGCTGAAGGCATTTCCCCAGACCTGTATAGGAAACTGATTGTGGCTGCCAGACAGCTAAAGGGCATCTTAATCTACATGTTATTGCCTCCTACTGGCCAAACACCTGAATAGCCATAAACTAATTCCCCCATTCTGACAATGTTTCTGTAGACCCTTTGAAGTGAATATCTCTGCCTTGCCTCAGAACAAGTTGGGTTAATAAAAAGCATGGGGTCCTGGGGACAGGTAGAACCTAAGGCCTTAGACTTAAGATTTTAGATCTTAGCTCCTTTAGCTAAACTCCTCTGACCCCCAAATGCCTTTAAAAATTATATCTCGTCTCCAGACTCTTTATTAGTCTCTGGATTCCTACATCATCTACGCACAGCCCTTCTTCAGATTCCTGAACCCTTCTTGACAAGAACCCCAGCAAGAAACATCAATGATGAGTGAGAATTGTTGACCGGCTGCCCCACACTGAGGGTCAAGCCCACAACTCGAGCATGTGCCCTGACCAAGAATCGAACCATGATCTCCTGGTTCATAGGTTGATGCTCAACCACTGAGCCATGCCAGTCGGACTTACTTTTTTTTTCAAGAATGGTTAGTGATTCTATTTTATTCGCAGTTCCACATTGATGTATGAAACAGCTTGCCAATCTCTATAAAGATCATAGCTGGACTTATGACATATAACACTGTGTAAGTTTAGGTATATAGCATGAATTCTCTTCCAACAATGCTTTCTCTATATTAAAAAAATTTTGCAACACATTTATTAAGCACCTATTCAGGTGCTAGAGATAATGGACATCTTCCTCTCTATTCATCAGCACTTACTAGTAAGTGTGCTCAGATATCTGCTATTTTAAATTAAACAAATGACTGCTAAAAATAATACTTATTTTATTATAATAATACTTATTTTATTCTTTAAATCAAGTGAAATAGTACATCCTACATACATATATTCTACACACATATACCACCTACACCCACCACCAAACCTACCAAGATGACTATAAATATGGCTCCCATCAACCCCAGATGAATCCTCCCTCCTCCCATTTATTGAGATATAATTGACATATAACATTGTGTAAGTTTAAGTTATACAGCATTATGATTTGATATACATATATATTGTAAAATGATAACCTCAATAGGTTGGTTTTTATTTTAACACCTCACAGTATGAGTGTGTGTGCACGCGCACACGTGCGTGCAGTCAGGGTGGGTGAATCGAGCCTTCTTGGAAGGTAGCAGAGCTTCCTTTGCCTTGGGAATTCATATCTGTACACTCTTGTGGGCTCAGCTATCCTATGCTTTGTCCAGCCAAGTCCAATAGAAATAATGTACCATGTGGAATTTCAAATTTTTGAACAAAAACATTAAAAAAACAAACACAAATAGAGCCAGTATATTTTTTTAAAGTTTTAATTTATTTTTAATGTATATTTTTATTGATTTTAGAGAGAAAGGGAGAGGGAGAGAGACAGAAACATCACTAATGAAAGAGAATCATTGATGGGCTATTTCCTGCATGCCCTCTACTAGGGATCAAGTCTGCAACCCAGGCATGTTGTGCCCTTGACCAAAATGGAACCCTGGACCCTTCAGTCCACACCCCAATGCTCTATCCACTGAGCTTAATCAGCTAGGGCGCCAGTGAACTTTTACAACCATTTATTGAACTCAAGAAATCCAACATTACCACTGGAAGTGTGATCCACACTAGAATGCTGAGTAAGACAGGTTCTATCTAGAAACACTGGAAGAAACAGGGGTCCCCTGTTCGTAAGTGGCATGTGCCAATTTTTGATTGTGGGGTGGGCACTCGGGGACAATCCCCTTAGAAGAGACATTTCTGGGCCTTCCCGGGTGATCTACAGGCTCAAAGAGAGAGACAAAGGTCTGAGCGCAGAACAGGTCAGGACTCCAGACGGCAGAGGGTGCATCCTGGCCTGGCCTTGGGCAACCAGCAGCAGCCCTGGGGGGCAGTGGCCCTGGAGAGAGGTTTGAGGAGGGTGTTCAGGGAAGAGGGGCTCATCTCCAGGATGTGGTTTGCTGAGGATCCCATGGGGGTTGCAAGCCTCGTGGAGCCGCCCCCTTCTCTTCTTCATGGAACATGCACATGCTCTGCTCTGGGCTGAAACAGTTCAGTCTTCAGTGTTGAGGTTCCACATGGTATTGGCCCTCTTGGGCTAGAGCCACCAGGTATGGGCAGGAATGCCAGACCCTCAGGAGATCACAGGATGTGCACAGCACAACCACGATGCTGAGTGTGAGCTGCAGGCTCCCTGTGGAGCTCAGGACCCCTCTCACCTCCCAGAGGCAGCTGGAGGTCTGTTCTTGGTTGCAAATGGGTTTTTTTGAGGTGAGAGATTGGGTTGTAGGTGAGGAAAGAATAGACATCTTACTTTTTCATATTCCTTTTCATTTACATTATTTCTTTGTATTGTAAAGCCAACAGGGAATTATCCAAGTCATGGAATTATCCAGTTTTGCCCTCATAGTCACAGAGTAAAATCTACCTATTCAGAATGGATATTTCGGGGGGTCTAATATTCCAATAAATTCCAACATAATATTCCATTAAGCAGTTGTTATACCTATGTTCACAAATAAAATATAGACTTCTGGGTCTTTATTTTTATTTTTCTGTTCTTAAGTTACACGTTAATTCAGAAATGCACATATCGTTTTCCAGATTTATGTGTTTGAAGTGTGATTAATCGAAACTTTCTCCTAGTCACACCCTTAACACTCAAAGAAAATCCTGCAGGAGAAGAGCACTCAACTCCCACACTCTGCTCTCTCCACAGATGCGGTGCCAGCTACGGTGCAAGGAGCTTCATGCCCAGAGCCACCAGGGGCCCTGGAGTCCCCTCTCCCCCACCCCATAAACCCCCCAGTTCTTAGAGGGCAATGGAGGGACTTTGCTGCCTGAGATCCACACCCAAAGGGGCCAGGAGATGTCTGTCCGATGAGTGTGTGCATGACAGCAAGGTGGGAGCAGCCATCCATAGTTTTGGTTGGGGAGGGGGAAGTGGCCAGCAGCTCCCTCCCCCTCCCCTCTGCTAGAGCAGTATTCCTTGGAGGCATGGTCTTGGAACTAGAAACAGACCCCCAGCTGTGCCTGGGAGATGAGGTCTTGTCCTGACCCCCCACAGAAAAAAAAAGACGACAGCTCACACTCAGCGAAGATTATTAATATTTTAAAACTTTACGCACATGTATCATTTGGAAAAGAAAAGCTGAATTTTGAAAGTCAAAAGGAGTCATTCAAAGTCCTGGGCCTTCCCCACAACTGGAGCAGCTGGTGAAAGGGATGCTGGGATTCTCCTCCTGGCAGCTACCTGTTCTGTCTGAGCCTCCTGGGTAGTGACTGCTTCTCTTCTTGGCTTCCAGGCCCTGGGCTGGGCAGGGGTCTCTCCTAAGTGCAGTGCCCCGGCCCTTTCCCTGGAAAAGGCTCAGCAGACTCTGACCACCACATGCACCCCCATCCAGGGGTCCCATCCCTCCTGCAGAAGATTTTTAGGGAGCCTGAGGAGGAATGGCCTCAAACCATGAAGTAGCCCCACCCATTTATTGCCTGGCCCCATTTCTCAGATGTGCAGTGGGGCTCCGATGCAGAGTAAACTTCCAGTGCATTTAACGGCGGTCGCCATTCACTTATCCACTGTGTTATGGAGAGCTTTTTCCATTCAGCCAGGCTCCAGCCCAACACTCAAGAGCTTATAGGTAATGTTTAAAAAATGTGGTTTTTTCCCCTTTATTAAGATATAACAAACATGTCCTTAGCACCCCCAATGTCCCCTCATCCCCCTAAAAATGTTTTAAATACCTTTATATTATATAGCACAGAGCTTGAGATATGCTAGGTGTTTTAAGCATATTTCAAGCATTAATTTTTTAATGTTCTTCATAAATTCTTAGGAGATAGGCCAATTATTACTGTTAACTGTCAAATGGAAAATCCAAGGCACGAACAACATTGTTGCCAAAACTTGCACCAGAAACTATAAACATTTAACATCTTACAGTTCCTGTGAATAAAAAAATCTGGGTGCAGCTTAGCTGGATGCTTCTGACTGACTCAAGGTGTCTCACAGGCTGGTACTGAGGTCTCAACTGAGGCTGGACTGGGGGCAGATTTGCTCCCGCACTCACACAGGGGTGCTGGGACTGAGAACTTAGTTTCTGACTGTCAGTTGGCTGGGCATTCCCTCAGGTCTGTCCTATGAGGCCTTTACACGGAGCTCAAAACACTGGTGGTTGTTCTCCTAATTTCAGGGGGGAGGGGGGAGAGAGAGAGAGAGAGAGAGAGAGAGAGAGAGAGAGAGGGAACACTTCATGCCCAAAGTCACCACTGGCCCTGGAAGAAACTCAAAGAAGGAAGTTACAGACTGTCTAATATAATAAAAGAGTAATATGCAAATTGACTGTTACCTGAGACACCTGAGGCACGCCCACCAGCCAATCAGAGCGACTGTATGCAAATTAACCCAGCCAAGATGGAGGCCAGCAGCTATGGAGCTAGAGCAAACCAGAGGCTTCTGTTGCAACTGCCTGCCTAGGCTGGCTGAGCCTCTGCTCACAGCCACGCCCACGAGCTAAGCCTTGCCTCCCAGCCAATCAGAGCGGCTGTATGCAAATTAACCCAGCCAAGATGGAGGCTGGCAGGGCGGCTCTGCACTGGGAGCCTCCACAGCTGGCATAGCTGTGCCAGGTGTGTCAGCTCAGTGGGGGGTGGGGGGGCCCAGCCTGGGGCCTCCTCGAGCACCCGTCCCGGGTCCACTGCTGGCTCCGCACCCCGGGGGCCTCCACCAGGCGTGCGGGAGAGCGGGTCCTCCATGGGGCGTCCAGGGGCAGCCATCCTGGGTCCGCTGCCTGGCTCCGCCCCCCAGGGGCCTCCTTGGAGCATGCGGGAGCGTGGGGCCTCTGCAGGATGTCCAGGAACGCCTGTCCTGGGTCTGCTGCCTGGCTCTGCCCCGGGGGCCTCCTCGGGGGCATGCGGGAGCACCCGTCCAGGGTCCCCTACCTTCATCCGCCCCCCAGGGGCCTCCACAGGGCGTGCGGGAGCGTCTGCTGCACAGTGTGGAGAATCTGAAGCCAGTTCACTGCCCAGCTCCACCCCGGGTGTGTTTGCTCAGCAGCAGGGCCCCACCGAGGGATCCTGCACCAGCGTCCGCCCCTGGCTTGCCACCCAGCTCTGTGCCAGGTGTGTCCCCTCAGCAGTGGGGGCCCACCAGGCATGTGCAATCGTGGGCCCTCTGGTGGGAAATGTCCAGGCCTGCCCTCACCAGCCCCCCAGTACACGAACCCTGAAGGGGCTGTGGGCAGCCTGAAAATGGCCCTCAGCCCCTAACCCAGTCTGGCCAGGCATGCCAGCAGGTGGACATCCCCCCTGAGGTATCCCAGACTGCAAGAGGCCACAGGCTGGGCTGAGGGACCCCCATCCCCCAACTGCACAAATTTTTGTGCACCGGGCCCCTAGTTTGTAAATAAAATTGAACATGACATCCCATCACCTTGGCTGCACTGTGTGTCCAGAAGCCAGTTCCTAACGAATTGGTGGTGACACTAGAATGTGCACAGCAGGAGGCAGGGCCCCCTGGAGCCACTGTGGACCCTGTGCACCACATCGGCCACAGGAGGCACGGATCTGATTTCACATCTGACAGACCACAGGAGGTTTGATGAGAGTAGATGACAATGTCTGAATTTCCTTACTTCATTTCAATCCTTAGAAGTGCAGGCCCTCAAATGTGACTCAGAAGGGAGTGACATCCCCAAGATCACACCCTTGAAACCCAGGCCTGCTGTAAGTGGTGTGCCAGGCTCCATCCCACGCTTCTTGTAGTTCTGCCATCTCTGAGTTTTTGCCTCAGACGCATGTGCCGCCAGCCCACAGGTGTTGGAGGTTTTATGTCCTATGCGCCTGCTGACGTACCTCGGAAGCAGCTGCTAGCATCATATTCCCACTGTGCATGTTGGGAGAAAGGAAAGGCCCTGAGAGGCACAATGGTTTTTCTAGGACACAGAACTGGTCAGAAAAAAAAGTCAGAACTCAGCTGTCTCCTGAGGGTGGAGCCTTGCTTACCTTCCTGGGAGTGATGGGAAGAGCTGTGTTGGATGTCTGTGTACAGTGACAGAGATGACACGGATGAGGAGGGTGAGCAGTCAACAGCCAGAGGGAGCTTTGAATGGGTCTGATTGATGGGAGGGGCTTAGGGAATGTAATCTTGACCAAGTGACCTCACTTCCTCGGTGACAGAACAAAACAGAAGTTAGAGCTCTGGTAACTAGGTACCCACATTCTAGACAAGGCCCTGTGCAGCTCACTTGACTGGAAGCAGCTGAGAGAGAAAGATGTTCTCCAGTTCCCTCCTGACTTTCTGAGGCTGTGGATTCTGAAAAGCCGGTAAATGGTGTTGATCGCTGTAGATGCTGGCTCACCTTTTACTTCCATTGCAGCTTGGCATTTGGCAAGGCATATGCTCAGGTGACACAGGGCAGCCGCACATGCCCTGCCCTTTCTTCTGTGTGTTTTGTAGTGGAGGGAAAGGCAGGCCAGGAGGGAGCTTTCCTGGCAGAAGCAAGTTGTTGTGTATTGGAAGCCTAATGTGTCTGTTAAGTGTATACCCAAAGTCATGTCTGTTTGGATAAAAAGTGAGCGCTGAGTCCTGGCTGGTGTGGCTCAGTTCATGCCCCAAGAGGTCGCTGGTTTGATTCCCGGTCAGGGCACATGCCTACATTGTGGGCTCGAACCCCCCTATAGTGGCGGGTGTGCAAGAGGCAGTTGGTCAATGTTTCCCTCCCTCCCTCTCTCAAATCAATAAAAACATACTAGTATTTTAAAATGTGAATGTTGAGG
>PVJC01024188.1:0-25755 GCA_004026665.1 Murina feae
ATTTCATATAATACTGGGTTGGTGGTGATGGACTCCTCTAGCTTTTTCTTAAGTGGGAAGCTCTTTATTGGTCCTTCAATTCTAAATGATAGCTTTGCAGGGTAGAATAATCTTGGTTATAGAATAATCTTGGCTTTCACTACTTTGAATGTTTTATGCTAATCTCTTCTGTCTTGCAAAATCTTTGCTGAAAAATCAGCTGACGGTTTTCTGGGAGCTCCTTTGTAAGTAACTAACTGCCTCTTTCTTGCTGCTTTTAAGATTCTCTCTTTGTCTTTAACCTTTTGCATTTTATGTTGTGTCTTCGTGTGTGGGCCTCTTTGAGACTTCATACTTTCTGAATTTATGTCTATTTTTTTCAGCAGGTTGGGGAAGTTTTCTGTCATTATTTTTTCAAATAGGTTTTCAATGTCTTGCTCTCTTTCTTCTCCTAGCACCCCATGATACAAATATTGGTACACTTGAAGTTGTCCCAGAGGCTTATTACACTATCTTCATTTTTTTTAATTCTTTTTTTCTTTTTCCTGTTCTAATTGAGTGGTTTTTTTTAATTCTTTATATTCTAAATCATTGATCTGATACTCAGCTTAATCTACTCTGTTGATCCCCTGATTTTTTTTAATGCTGTTAAAGTTCTCACTAAGTTCATTGAGCATCCTTCTATCCAGTTGATTTGAACTCTGCATCTAGTAGATTGCTTGTCTCCATTTTGTTTAGTTCTTTTTCTGAAGTTTTGTTCTGTTCCTTCATGGGGAACATGTTTCTTTGACTCCTCATTTTGGTAGTAGCCTCCCTGTGTTTCTTTCTACAATTAGGTAGAGCTGCTATATCTCCTAAGCTTGGTAGTCGCCTAATGTAGTAGGTGTTCTGTTGAATCCAGTGGCACAGCCTCTCCAATCACCCAAACTTAAGGTGACCAGATGTCCCGCTTTTGGCGGGACAGTCCCAATTTTAACAACTTGTCCCGCGTCTCGAGGCGTTTTAAAAAAGTCTCGATTTTTGGAAAGAATGCACAACAAGCTAGGGAACGGCAGGAGAATGGGAAGGGAATATACGGTTGTCGGCGGCCAAGTGGTCAATGGTGTCCTGATTTATCAATGTTAAAATCTGGTCACCTTACCCAAACAGGGCAATTGAGGTACTCCCCTCCACTCCCCAATCCACCTCCATGTGGGTGTGGGCTGTGTATACCCTTCTCTTGTAATGGAGCCTTGAATGCTATTGACATGTCAGTGGGAAGCATTAACTCCCAGGCCAATCAGCTGCAAGGACTGGCTGTTACAACCAACTAGTGGCCTCCTTTGATCACTGTGGAAATCAGCTGTTCAGGGGCCCACCCCATAGAGCAGGACTTACTATGGCAATGTCCTGGTGCCTGCTGGTTCCATCCCTTGAGTTTGTTGCATGTGGAGATGTTAGGGTGGTGGTGCTTTGATGTAGTTGGAATCTTTCCACTGGATGTGCTGACTCTTGGGTCTTCCAGGAAATGCAGGCCAAGGTCAGCTGCCATCTGTGTTCTGCCTGAGGCCACCCAGCATGAACTATAAGTGATCTGCAGTTGATGCTAGTTGTGCTGGGCTTGAAAGTACCGAGGCAAGGCCAAGCTGTGAACCAAGGCCTGTTGCTGCTAGTGTCAGGGCTGAGGCCATTTAGTGAGAGGTACAGGGCTTCCTGAAGCCAGATGCTGACTATTTGAGAGACTTTAGAAAAATCTGAAGCATGAGCCAAGGCAGGCCATTCATATGAAAAAGCCACTAGAAACAACTTTGGTAGGCCTGAAAATTGGATGGGATGGGGCCTCAGGGAATCACCAGGGTGGGGTAAACAGTGATAGCCAAGTTGATGGGAACTCAGATATGACTCCTGCCTTCTGGCTCTGTGGGAAAAGCTCAGTAAAGGAACAAAGGCCTCTGCCATTCACTTCGGTCTGAAAAAAAAGCTGTCCCTCCAGCTCTCACCCTGATGTCAGACACTTCATTTCCTCCCTGTGTCTTCCTGGTGCCTTTCGAGCTGCTGCCCTGCTTCTGAAACACAGGGAGTGAGTCTGAGTAAATCTTTGCATGGGCACTTTAAGAAGAACTGCCAGGGACTCCAGCAGCCCTCTGTCACCCGCAGCCTCAATCCCAGCTGGTTTTTACATCCAGCACTGGAACCCTAGGATGGGAGGCCTGGTCTGGGGACCCCTTGCTTCTCATGAGGGACCTCTGCAGTCAAGATATCCTCCCAGTTTTTATCAATCACCCATGTGTGTGGGACCAGCTTGTTCCACTTATCCTACTGGTCTTAATGTGGCTTCATCTTTAATTCCCTAGTTGTAGGACTTCCATTCAGCGAGATATCAGGTGGTTCTGAATGATGGTTATTCTGTAGTTTAGTTGTCATTTTAATGTGGTTGTGGGAGGATGTGAGTATCACACTTACCTACACAGTCATCTTGCCTGGAAGTTCAGTTCTTTCATTTAACACTTTATTAAATGTATTTTATTTTCCTTATGATTTTCTTAATAACATTTTTTTATCTAGCTTACTTTGTTGTAAGGATACAGTATATAATACATATAACATAAAATATGTGTTAATTGACTCTTTTTGTTGTAGGTAAATCTTCTGGTCAACAATAGGTTATTAGTATTTATGTTTTGGGGAAGTCAAAAGTTTCATGCAGATGTTTAACTGCACAGAGGGGAGAGGGAGTGGAGAGTTCAGCACCCCTAATCCCTGTGTTGCTCAAGGGTCAAGGGTATATCATAGTGATTATTCTTCAGTGGATGAGTGAGGACAATATGTATTTTCTAATTTGTATGCACAGCATTGAATTATATTCATAAATTAATTTTTAAGTTATTATTTTCAGTTAAGTCTATGGAAAAATGGTGCAAAGAAAAATTGACTAGTACAGAGAAGATATACCATAAGATCCAGTACATTTTGTAAAGAGGGGTACCAATTAACTTCTGAGCTTTCTACAAAATATCACAGAGGAAACTCAATTAATTACTGAGTCATAAGTTCCACAAGATAAAAACAACTCAATGTACTTGTGTATTATTAGTTCCATTTTTCAAGTAGAGAAACAGAGGCATTAATTTGCTCAAAGTTGGCTCATGTGTGGCAAAAATGAGAATGATACCCTATCCAAACACATTCATCTCTTCATTTTTGTGATTGTTCTGTGGACAAAAGGAGCTGCATGCTAGCCTGAAAAGCTCAGTGGAGGCCTGCATAGCAGTCTTGCAAACTCAGAGACCTAAAGTAACCACAAAGGATGGTCTGAAAATTAAACATGTAACTACAAACAGGTTATAGTGAGCAGTCACATCCTGGGCCAGTATTTTCCCTGACAAAAATCACCTTTGATCTTTACTGAGCATTTGTCTTTTTGTCTGGGTAACTTGCAACTTCCCTTTCTTTACAGACCAAGCAGGGCATAACAAATGGTACCAGGACATTCCCTCATGGATATTGTTATCAAGTTAATGTCAACTTTTAATTATGTTAAATGATCCTGTATGCATCTATGTAAAAGAAGCATTTGTCTATCATTTCACCCCTTTTACCCAATCCCAGAGATTTCCCCACTTTGCTTTATCCCACCTCCTTAATCTAGCACCAGTGAGTTTCATGTAACCCACTTACATATTTTCCTTTTGATGGTAAATTTATAAAAACAAGGTACGAACTCCCCATTCTCTGGAGCATTATCTCAATTCATTGAGGTTCTGCTTCCCGGCATATGTCGACAGTTTGGCTCAAATAAACTCACAAAATTTTTACAGGTTTCATTGGTCTTTTTGTTAACAGTTCAAAAGACAATGAGGTTAGAACAGAAAATATGGAGAGGGTGTCACTGAGTTTGACCAGAAGAAAGGCCAGAATTTCAGCTATGCAAGAAAGGAACAGAAAAGCAGAAACAAAACCACAGTAAGTAGAAAAGGAAGATCAGGGAACAAAAAAAAACAGGGTACCCTTAAATGGAATGTAAACACTGCTTACCCTTTGGTATAATATATTGAAATTTTTACATTAAAATTTCATTAAGATCTGGTTCTAATTATGACTTACTATCACCAAAAACATTTTTTTTCTTTTTTTAATTTTTATTTTTTATTATTACATAAAGATTAGTACATATATCTCTTTTTCCCCCTGCCCTTCTCCCAGCCTCCCCTACCCCCCAGTGTTTTGTGTCCATCGGTTTTGCTTAAATGCATGCACCACCAAAAACATTTTCAATAGGGATAATAGTAGTGAGTACTTCATAAAAATTTTATAAAGATTAAATGATATAGTATATAAGACATTTAGCAGTTACTTGGTATAAGTAAGCATTCAATAAAAATTAGTTGCTATTAGCATTTTAATTATGATTAAGTCAATAGAATTCCTTCCAGGTAGTCTCTAAATGCATCATTTAAAAAAAGTCTTTTTAGAAATCATTAAAGCTTTCTTCCTTTCCTCCCTCCTCCCTTCCTTCCTTCTGTCCTTTTATCCTTCTTTCCTTCCTTCATTCCTTTTATTTTTTCTTTCTTTCTTTTTAAACGTATACTTCAGAAGACAATGCTCCTGCCTTTCAGGAATTTCAGGTCACATTGCCAGTCAGGCAACCAAATGAGAAGCCAATGAAGACAGAAGATAAGTCATGACGGTGGCTGTTAGCTTCCACCACCTGTACACTCTCGTCTATGCAGAGCTGTAGGTTTTGAACTTGATCAAAGAACACTTATTTGAATAACACAAAGGAATCCATTTGATGTGTATTTTGACAACAAGCAATACGATATTTAAATACCCCAAAATCTGGAAGATTACACATCAGCTGCTTAAAGAACTTCCCAGTTCCAGAGACAGAGTCCAATAATGGGCTCTTTTTTCCTCTGGATCAGTGGTTCTCAAAGAGTAATACTCCATCCAATAGCATCAACTTTACGAACTTTTTGGAAAAGCAAATTATTAACTCTACCTTAGAGCCTTTCGTTCAGAAGTTCTGGGGATGGAGCGCAGAAATGTGTTTGGTTAAGGCTTCCAGGGAATTCCGGTGCATGCTAAAGTTTGAGATTCACTGTTTTCCATAAGTCAACTTTTGCACAAAGACAAGTCCCACAGAATGTGAGGAAAGCATAAACAAATTGATTGTCATCCCCCCCATGCTCTCATGACCAAATAGGGGAAAGAAGAGAGGAACTTTAGCCAAGATGTAGCTAAGGGTTAGTTTCTCTCGCCATTATAGGCAAGTGAAAGAAATGGGTGGGTGGAGCTATACACATAGTCAACAAGTCTTCAGGGAAATTGAGTCTGACTTTGCTTCAGGGCTGTGACATTGGCCTCACAAACTGTGTGTGTGCTCTATGCATGCTATTGTTCCAGAGACTTGGTCCTGGGCCCTCCTCCCCTTGGGCTGGCTAGATTTAGTGTCCTTATTAACAGAGGCAGGGCTGCTCGCAGTTATATCTAGGGAAACCAGGCACTCAGGGAAGTAGCTGAAAGACAAAAGAAACTCTCCAAGTCTTTTAAAACATATATCCAAAAGTCAATCACACACTACCATTTCGAATGGAACATTGGTACCCACACTTAAACTGCTATATTTAATCAAGTTCCATCAGCCTGTTTCATATGGAAAGATCTCAAATACTTTGCCAATCTGGCATCAAAGATAGAAATCCTGATTGTAATTGATATTTACCTGGAGGGCATTGGCCCTAACCAAAGTGATTATCCTAGAGAATTCTCACAAAAACAAACTGAGGACTATAATTTTAAAGTGTCCCCACAATCACATCTTCATAGAGTTTAAAAATTTGTTGGAAAAATATTACTAGCATAATCTCTATCAATTACAATAGGGATTATCAGATCATTGTTAGGGCAATTTTGTACAATTTATTCCTGAAGCATTATGTCATAATTAAATATAAGGAAGACTTAATTTTTTATTTAATTAAAATATTCCTGTAAGTCTGGACACTTGTAAGTCATACAAGTCGATGATATATAAAGGCTGCTTCTTCATTCATAAATGTCTAATACATAAAAACACACTGAAGAATAAGATGTTCTCACTACAGACACTGAGTATGAACAAAAATGTCACAATCAAATTCTATGTAAGTAACATACTGAGTTTATGTATAACTAGAGGGCCAATACATGAAATTCATGCAAGAGGCTCGGCCCTCGCAGCCCCGGCTTCCTCTGGAAAGTTGTCCAGAAGGACATCTGGTCTAATTAGCATATTACACTTTTATTATTATAGATATCCTTTTCCCATCTATGCCATATTTTCCACTTATGTTCTATTTGCCTAGTGAAAAACCATTTTTTTAATAAATTCCTTAAAATGATGCCATCTTCTTTATTTCTTCTAAACCCCACATTTACTTTCAACCATAGATATTTTTAAAGTTTTAGGCTTCTCTGGAGACAATTTTAGGAAAGAGTTAGATAGTGGCTTAAGGAACTGTTATGCCCAGATTTTGTGATCCCCGAAGACCTCCAGTGAGCCTGAGTCCAATGCAAAAGCAAAGAACCTTTATTTGAGCTAGTTCGAGCTCAATCCCACACACACTCACTGATGCAGCAGTAGGTCGGAGAGAGAGAGAGCGAGTTTCAGGAGAACAAAGGTTTTATAGGGGTCTGGAAGTAGTGGGTGGGGTAACGTGTGTGGCCCCTGTTGATTGGTCGACGGAAGGGCCAGTATTTGATTGCATGGGGGGCAGGATGCAGTTAGCCTAATTGGGACTTGGGTCATTTCCCCAGCATCCCTATTGGCCGGTTTGAAAGGGGAGTAGGGGTTGAGCAACTGTTTACATTCTTATAAAAGGGACAGAACAGTTTGGAGTCAGTCTTGCACCGCCCTTTCAGAACAACTTTTTATTTTTATAAAAATCACCAAATAGATGGAATTTCTTCTGATTCAATTTGCTGGCACAATTGGTTTCCCCAATAAAAGCAAACATATGAAAGTTGTTCTACTTACAGAAAGAGAAATGTCTATGTTTTGCATTGTTCTTATTTTATGGAAACTATTCTATTTCACGCTAACAGTAAGAATTAAGTTTCTTAATAAACTCAGGACTCTTTTGAGAATATGCTAGTTTAATAACGGTACTTTGAAAGAAAATGTAATTCCCATTCAAATGTCATCAAATCCACTGCTTTTAAGAGATGATTTAAATGAGATAGAAAAACATTAAGATTTGAGATTCTCTCATTAGTCCTAACTTTAAATATGATGGATTGAAGTAATAACATACTGGGCTCGTTCATCTTCTGGTGCAAACTTTTTCACTATTACTTCCACACTTTTTAATACTTCTTAATGTGAGGAGAGCAGAGTAAGCACAAAATGAAATGTGCCTCTTATTAATTCCACATGCCTTCCCATCTCCAGGCCACCATTCTGTCTCCCCTTATGGTGTTCAAGAAATACAAGTGAAGAAACAGTGATTTTGAAGAGATGTTCAGTCTGTGGGACCTGGCTGCCATTGACCTGGGGGTCACAACTATAAACCATTTCACTGATTTGACTGACACTTTTGGAGAAATGGTGGTTTATTTGCATTCATGACTGACTGACTTCCTTCCTTCCTGTGACAAATGTGAAGTCCTTCCTTATCTTTCAGTAACAAGCTTAAATATTTTTTACTTAACTATTGTTAAAATTAAGCAAACAAATGGTTATTTGGTTAAGCCACCACATATGCATTTTCCAATATAATTGCAAAAAAAAATCATAATAAATCTTGTTAGTTCATAGCTCCGACCTTGTATGTCACTTTACTCAGCAGAAGCTACAGTCAGGAAGAGATCTGTCTCTTCAGGGTCTTCTTGACCTGTTCCCTTCATCTCCTACATGCCCTTTAACCCATAGCTAACTTTCCTCTTCACTTTTTTTTCACTAGGCTGCCCAGAGCCCCAATGCCCATGCAAACAAATGTTCCTATGTCATACATTTTCTCCCAGAGAGCTCCTTTGACTTCCTTACCTTGAGTAGTATGTCATTTTTCACAAAAAATATAGCTCATATTGGGTTCTAAATATTACTTTCATACTATCACTTTTTCATACCCTTGGAAAAAATTTCTCCTTCTTTGAGATACATGCCACCTTACTATGCCTCCTTGTTATTGAAACCACCGATTTCTGGTCACTCCTCCCTGTTGAGGGGCCTCAAAATCCTCAGCTCCCTTGTCCCTCCACCAAGCTTATCCTCAAAAAGTCTAAGGTTGAATCAGTCCAACCATCCACCTCCTATATTACACCCCCAAAGCTAGACTAATGGAGAAAATCACACAAATGTCCCAGTTATTGCCACCAGAAACATATGGCCTCCACCTCATTTAGGCTTCCAGTACTATTTGCCAGTTCCTTATATATCCCTGGTGAATGTTCTCTCTAAATCTTCAAAGATCTACTAAAATGCTGCACTCTTCCTCATGCCTCCTGTGCTGATATGACCTATTTTGTTTTCTTAGAAATTAACCTTTCTTACCCCATAGGAAAAAACATATATTGCTATTAGGAGTGGACTTTTTCCATTTCCTTCCCTATACCTAATCTAATAAAAGAGTAATATGCAAATTAACCACCACTCCCAGACACCTAAGCCACACCCATCAGCCAAGCCATGCCCACTAGCTAATCAGAGCAGCTGTATGCAAATTAACCCAGCCAAGATGGCAGCCGGCAGCCATGGAGCTAGAGCAAACAGGAGGCTTCCATTGCACCAGGCCAGCTAGGCCTCTGCTCAAGGAAACAATGTTTCAATTATAGAAGTCATGGAGCTGAAGCAAACAGGAGGCTTCATGCCTGCCTAGACTGCTGCTCAAAGTAACAAAGTTTCAAATATAGAAAATAAATAAACCCCAGAAACATGATTACAGCCAGCCTTGCTGGGACATCGGGTCAATGGGAGCTGTGGACAGCCTGAAAGCCTGAAAATGGCCCTCAACCCCTCACCCAGGCTGGCCAGGCATCCTCGTAGGGACCTGAACCCTGAACAGGCTGTGGGCAGCCTGAAAACGGCCCTCAACCCTTCACCCAGTCTGGCCAGGCATACCAGCAGGTTGACATCCCCCGAGGGGTCCCAGACTATGAGAGGGCATAGGCCGGGCTGAAGGACCCTCATGAGTGCACAAATTTTTGTGCACCAGGCCCCTAGTTTACAAATAAGTCTGTAAATGCATCCACCCTTTGGTAAACGGATTACATTAAAGGCCCAAATTAATGGCCTCTCTTTTCCATACTATTTGCCTTGCACTTTTTTGCCTTCCCATTCCGACCCAGGGGATTACTGTAAGACTTCCTTTTGTGAAGGCTTGAAAAAGCACTTGTGTGTCTCCACCTTCTTTTTTTGGAACCCTTTCATAGCCTTGGAAAGAAGCCCAGTCCAGTGGGATGAGGGCACGTGAGCAAGCTACATTGTCCTAGACAAGACCAGCCTTGTCCAGCCAGCCCCCAGGCAGTTCCTCAGCTGACCACAGACAAGCCCTAAAACAGGATTTGCCAACTCTCCTCCAGGAGAACTGCCTTGCTGACCTGTAGACTCATGAGAAATAATAAATGACTGTTGTTTTCAACAGTGAAGTTTTTGGATGGTTTGTTATGAAAAGTAGTAATGCAAACTTTAACCTCTCTCTCTCCATTCTCAGAGGAGTACCTTCTCTTTTTTAAGTCCCAGTCTCCCCTTGCTCTTTATCCCATTCCTGCTGGTATGCTTTCAGCTTTCATCCCTTGTGATTATATATCTCTCTATTATATTTTCAACTGCATGCTCTCTTTTCACCTCTTGTCCTAAATATATAAGCATGTTGAAATGTCTCTAATTAAAATAAAACAAACATACACACAGAAAATAAACCTGTGTCTTCAGCAAGTTACTGACTTATTCTAGGGTGTGTGTATGGGTAGGGTGGAGGGGGGGAGACAGAAAGATGGGGCATGGGAGTGGAGAGAGATGGAGGTGAGAGAGAAAGATTTAGAGATAGAGACAGAGAGAAATTTATTGTAAGAAATTGGCTTATACAATTGCAGAGGCTTGGTGAGTCCAAAATCTGATGGGGTAGGCCAGCAGGGTGGAGACTCAGGTAAGAGTTACAGTTCAAGTCCAAAGACAGCATGCTGGCAGAATTCCTTCTTGCTCAGTGGAGGTCAGTCTTTGTTTTATGAGGGCCTTCAGCTGGTTGGATGAGGCCTGTCATATTGTGTTAGGTAACCTGCATTAACAAAATTACACTATTTAAATGTTAATCAGATCCCAAAGACACCTTTACAGAAACATCCAGAATAATGTTTGACCAAATATCTGGGCACCATGGTTCAGCCAACTTGACACACAAAATTAACCATTGTACCCATTAATTACTCACCATTTAGAGTTATCATTTTATTAATATACCCAGGATATTGATACTGCCAGCCTCTTCTTCTTTGTCCTTTTATTTCATTTATAGCTTTTTTCACCCCCAATATTGCTTTCTATCTGTCTGAATGCTGCTTTTCCGTTTTCTTTATGGCATGGCTTCCTTTGCCTGCTTCTTAAGTGATCCTTAGGGTTGTGCTTCCCAGACTACTTAGGTTCTCTCTCTCTCTCTCTCTCTCTCTCTCTCTCTCTCTCTCTCTATTTTATTGATTTTTTACAGAGAGGGAGAGAGATAGAGAGTTAGAAACATCGCTGAGAGAGAAACATCCATCAGCTGCCTCCTGCACACTTTGTACTGGGTATGTGCCCACAACCAAGGTACATGTTCTTGACCGGAATCGAACCTGGGACCCTTCAGTCCACAGACTGATGCTCTATCCATTGAGCCAAACCAGTTAGGGAATTAGGTTAAGGTGACCAGATTTAAAGCGGTACACCATTGACGGGGTGGGGGGTGGGAGAGGGTTCCTTTTTTTCTTCTGTTTTTTTCTTTTGGTTTTTTTGTTGTTGTTGTTATTACTTAAAATATTACAAAGAGTAATCGGGACATTTTTTAAAAACGCTGTGGGACGTGGGACAAACTGTTAAAAATCAGGACCGTCCCGCCAAAAGCGGGATGTCTGGTCACCTTACCTTAGGTCCTCTCTTGTACTAGTGACTTGAACTACCAAATCGATATCTTTCACTTAGCCCTCTATTCTAAGTTTCATATATTCATTCATTTATTCATTTAAAGTACTAATAGGATATCTATGTTATTAAATATTAAACACTATGAGGGTTTATGTTAACCTCTCAAATGGCCCCCCAACATCACCTGCCTCCTGGTATTCACACTATTGTCTTACCTCTTCCCTTGAGTGTGAGCTTCTAATGAACAGAAGACAGCAAAGGTAATGAAATGCCACTTCTGAAATTAGGTTACAAAAAGACTGGCTTTTGTAGTGCTCACCCTCTGTTGTCCTTTCTCGGTGCTGTCTCATTCTCTTTCTTAGACTCACTGACATGTTGTGGGGAAAGCCTTAGGGGGCTCATGTGGCAAGGAACTCAGTCTCCAATCAACAGTCAACAAGGACATGAGCCTCGCCACCAGTCACAGGAGTAAGCTTGGAAGCAAGTCTCCCAGTTGAGTCTTGAATGAACTGTAGCTCTCTGGTAGATACTTTGATTGCAGCCTTGTAAAGACCTGAGTAAGAGGCATTCTGTTAACTTGCACCTGGATTTCTGACAGACAGAAGTCATGAGAAAATTGATATTTGTGTTTTTAAGCTGCTAAATTTGGGGTAATTTGTTTTATAGCAATAGGTAACTAATATAGGGTTACCCAGGATCCAAAGCCAAATAAGAACTAACCCCTGAACTCCATAATCCTCCAGATTATTACAGGTGATAGAAAAGTAGCCAAGATTGCACTGCAATATGACAGATGCTAGAGAAACATACATAGCAAGTGAAGGAAACACAATCATTCTTGAAGGATGAAGGATTCACTGAGCAGATTTTACTTTGTCATTGAAAATGAGAAGAAAAGATGATGGAATCCTTGAGGGAGAAATGAATTTTTAGAACTTCTACTGGAAAGAATAGTTGAAGGATTTGGAAAAGAAACAAAAAAAAATGGTACTTAGGCAATGTAGATTTGGGTTTGGAGATAATGAACTTACAGGATCTTCAGCTATAGTTGGCATTGATTTTTCAAATGCTCTTAGCAATATGGATATAATAGAAAAGTTGATGGTTGAATTTTGAAGATAAAACAAAGCAAAGGACCAAGGAAGGGGAAGAAAGGCTGAGAAAAATAACAAGATAATTCTTACAATTCTGGTTTATGGAATTTAGTTTAAGTAGGAAAAAAAAGGGGGATTAGAGTTTGGGGAAAGTGCAGTTGATTCTGACCTCCCACCAATCACTAGGGTAACTGAGTCAGTGCTATGTTTGGTTTAAGTCTGGGTCATGCACTCCATTCCTGAGTTGGAAGAGACTTTCTAATCAAGGGTGAGAAAGAAATGATTATCCAGAAGGAAATCCAGGTATACTATCGTGATGTGAATGGATGCTTTAAAACAGAGGCTGCTGATTCCCTACAATAGTCTCCATTCCTTCCAGAGTAAGGAGCGCCTGATTTTTAAGGGGTGGAATAATAGCTGCATTTCCTAGTCTCCCATAGCTAAGCTGATCAAAGAGATGTGGACAGAGGTGTGTGCAGCTTCTGGTCTGTGCCCTTCAAGTGAAGGAGAGATTCCATTTCCCTTTTACTCTTTTTCTGCCAGCTGGAATGTAGTTGTGGTTGTGAGTCAACTAAGGTCATGAGGAAGAGATTACCTCCTATGGGCGGCAGAACAACGGAAGGAAGGTGTAATTCCTGAATGATCTCATAGAGCCTTTATGATACTACGTGAGGGATAATTAAACTATATTTTTAAGCCACTTTTAATGTGGTTCTCTGTCTTAAGCAGTTGGACCTATAATTCATACATTCAGTAAACAAAGATAAGCTAAGTAGCAAGCGGTAAATAAAGGTATGCGTAAAAATGGAGGCTACAGAGAGAATCGCCTCAAGCCAGGCTGTGAGCTTTCTAAAGAGGTTGAAGTTTCTGCGCAGTAATAGACTATAGACTGTTCACAGGTGGTGGAGTTCGAGTCAGGCAATGTGCCTCCACAGTCCATTCTTCCAGCAGTGACATGAGGAAGCACTGGTGATGGCAGCATGGCAGTGACAAATGGCCCATGCATCAACCATGTCCAAGGAACATCGGGACCTCAGTGTACTTTCTTAAATTAGTCATGGTATGGGTTCATGGTTCTCGAAAAGAATCATAGAAATTTTAAATTTTAGGAGAAAATTTAAAATCATTAGAAGAAATCTTAATGATCAGCAAAACCTTCTGCTCCAATGCACCTACAAAAATAAAAGTTCCAGAGTTGATAAGTTTTGCACATAGCAAGTGGGACCCAGGGGTCCCAGCCCAGTGGGGCTCAGGGCTTGTACCTTATTTGTAAAGAATCACTGTGAAACTTTCCTTTCTCCAGTAAGATTATAACCTCAAGTTGCTATGTTCCCTTTTATTTTTCCACAAACATACCTTGCATTGGCATAGCATTCTAGCTTTCAGAATATTTTCACTTATTTTCTCATTCGATCCTGACAGTAATCTTGTGCAGTGTGGTGAGTGGAGGATTAGGGAACATTCCCATTTACTGATAAGGAAATTGAAGTCTTCCAGTGACTTTCCCACGACGAAGAGCTAATAATTGACTGAGGGCATTGCGTATGAAGCTGTTTACCAATCATCCACTTATTTCCCTAATTGTCATTTTTTCCCAGCTTTCTATTTATTGAGGAAAAACACAGCGTTGGCAAAAGTAGGTGTACGGTCATGAGTGCGAAAAACACTGAGTTAATTCTTGTATTATTATTTATGAATTATTGTACTGTTTTCCATATGAACAACTGTTAACCTACTTTAGCCAACCCCGCTAATGTGTGGCTCAAGAAGAAACTGGCATAACCTTCTGATAACAAATTATTCTTATTTTATGTTATGTTTTTATGGACTTTTTGAGAGAAACATCCCTCGGCTGCCCCTACTTGCCTCCCACGCAGGCTCGAGCCCTGCCACCAGGAATCAGACCAGCCACCCATTCAGGGTCTTTTTGTTACCTTGAACTGCAATATCCATAGGCAGCCTCTAAGCACCTGTGTCTACTTATATTTAAATTAATTAAAATTCAATAAGGTCACATACTCAGTCCCTCCATCACACCAGTCACATTTCAAGGGATCAGTAGTCACACAGGACCAGTGGCTGCTCGGTTGGACCGCGCAGATATGGAGCGCTTCCCTCGCAGTGCTTCCCAACCTTCTGGCCCTTAAATACAGTTCCTCATGTTGTGACCCAACCATAAAATTATTTTCGTTGCTACTTCATAACTGTAATGTTGCTACTGTTAGGGATCGTAATGTAAATATCTGACATGCAGGATGGTCTTAGGCGACCCCTGTGAAAGGGTCGTTCGACCCCCAAAAGGGTCGCCACCCACAGGTTGAGAACCGCTGCAGAGTTCGCTGGGGCGCCCTGAGAGATTTACCAGCGACGTCCCCCTCCATTATCCTCAATCTTGCCCTCAGTCTGGGTCTAACCCCAGCGGCACCAAGCACTTCCCCTTCCCCAAGGAGACTTTGAAACCGGGGCGCCAACAGAAGTCCTGGGCCTACGCCTGCTGAGAAGGAGCTGTGGTCACCAAGTCCCAGCTTCTTCCACAAAAGTCAGCACAGCAAGTGGGCGGTGCAAAGAGGCAAGTGGGCGGGGCTGAGCGCCGGGCGCCGCGGCGAGGCCGGGGGCGGGGCGTGCGCGGCTGGGCGGGGCCAGGAGGGGCGGGGAGGCAGGAGGGGCGGGGCCAGGAGCCGGCGGCCCGCGCGCCCGCCCCGCCGTGCGTGCTCACGTGACAGGTCCGCGAGGCCCCGCGCGCAGTCCTCGGGGCGAGCGAAGATGGCGGCGGAGAGGGAGCCTCCTCCGCTGGGGGACGGGAAGCCCGCCGACTTTGAGGAGCAGGAGGATGGGGAGGACCTTTTCACCAGCACCGTCACCACCCTAGAGGTGAGCCCGCGTCACCGGCGGCGCTGCGTCCCGTCGCTCGGCTCACCTTCAGGAGCCTTTTCCCTGCATGAACTTGTCCCTCCCCGCCCCCCGCCTCCTGCCGGGTTTGCGGGGTCCTGGTCGGGAGGACGCCCGTGCCGGGGGCGCCACCTCAGGCACCTGACATTGCGCTGGAGTTGGCCGGAGTGGTTCGGCCTGCGCAGACCCGCCGGCCGCCGGGGTCCGGCCTGATCCCCGGAGGCGCAGGGACTGCCCGGAGCATCGCGGCGCCCTTTTCCTGTTGAGCTGGTCTTCCCAGGTGTTCCCTGCACCTCGTCCTCCAGAGCAGAGAAGGTCTTCCCGGGGTCCCAGGGCACCTCCCGCTCCCTCTCCGGGGCGACCTCCGCAGCCCCCTCAGGGAGGTGCTGGCTCTTCCCTTCCCTGGGGACTGGGTGCCCCCGAAGGGGAGAGCGGGGAGGGGAGCGCCGAGCGGTCCCGCCTCCCGGGAGCCTGTGGGCGGGCGCGCTCTCCCCGCTCGCGGCCCTCGGGGAACCGTGAAGGTGGTGCCTCTTTTTCAGACTCTTTGGCCGGTTTTGTCTTCTTAGGTTCCAAAATTTTTTTAAGGATCATCGTGTTTATAAAATATAAAGTTGAAGGGAAGGAGGAGTCCAGGAAACTGTTTTTTTTTTTTAAGTTACCGGGGAAGAAATAAAAACAGATCCGCACTCCCTTTTCCTCTTTTCTCGCGTGGTCAGCGATCTGTGAAACCAAGTGTTCCTTTTTTTTTTTTTTTTTGTCAAAGGGAACACCCTTTATGAACTGAACTGTGTTGGGTCCCTTAGGTTAAGTTCACGTTCTGATTTGCTTTGCATTTGATGAGAGTTCACGCACTTCAGAGCCCAGTGTTAAGTGTGCATATGTGTATTAAAATGTAAGCACACTTCCCAGAGCATTGTTTACCTCAGGCTGTGCTTTCTTATAAACTGTGTTTTTATTAGTAAGCTTTCTTTGGCTTGTTCAGTTCTGCACCAAGTCACTTGGAAATTACTGTCGAATAATCTGTTCTCCGAAATTCAGTTCACTGGGCACTTCCGGGCACGGTTTCAGCGCTGACCACTCTCTGCTCATTGTATTGGTAGGTACCAGCCAAAACTTACCTCCCCTCAGATTACATGCTTCTTGGGGCTACAGATCGTGAGGGCCTTGACACGGTTCTCAACCTGCGGGTCGCGACCCCTTTGGGGGTCCAACGAGTCGCCTAAGAGCATCCTGCGTGTCAGATATTTACATTACGATTCCTAACAGTAGCAACATTACAGTTATGAAGAAGCAACGAAAATAATTTTATGGTTGGGTCACAACATGAGGGACTGTATTTAAAGGGCCAGAAGGTTGAGAGCCACTGTTGAACATCTGCATTTAGTAAATGCTTGCTGGATTGTCAAAATCAGCATCTCCTAAGAATTAGTAAAAATGTTCTTGCAAAACAAATGACCTTTTGGGGTTAGTATCCTTTTAGACCTTTATACAGAACAACTGTACAGCTAGCTACCTTATATATATGTTGATGTGTTGCCTGGACCCTGTATTTTCTTTGAGGGCAACCAAGGATCCACTAACAAGGATCAGGAGAAAGTTCACTGATGTAAACTAGAATACTGTTACTGTGAGCACTATTCATTCTGTTTAACCGACATCTTTAGAGTTGAGTAAAAGAATTATAAGCTGTATTTCCTTTGGGGGATTTTAAGTGCTGTAGTTTTTTGCAAATAAAAAAGGAGAGAAGGAAATTGATGCAACAGCAGATTAAAAGGTAGACATTTTAGGATTTTAATCTTTCTCTTCAGGTGACTTATAGAAGAAATTATGAGTTTATTTCACTTGGCGGTAAGATACGCCAATGAAGATAGCGTTAGATAGCCAGAAATGGTTTGTGGGTTAGAGATGTAGATTTGGGAGTCTCATGAATTTATTGAATGAGAACACTAAACCTGACTCTGTTGAAATGTAGTCCCTTCCCTCATGGAGTGTATGAACCAACCAGAGTCAATATTAATAAACAGCTGTGTGACCTAAAACCTGCAGTACCGGGTGATGCATGTATAAATGAAACATGCTATAGTATGGAGGTACTGGAGAAGACTGGAGGGACTTCATTGCATAGAAATTATCTTTGGAACCTGGAAAGTCGGTGACATTAAGAGTAAGTAGAGACTTTTTAATCCTTCCCCAAGGATATACTTATTGATTTTTTTAGAGAGAGGGGGAGGGAAAGAGAAACATTGATCAGTTGCCTTCTGTACATGCTCCAACCAGGAATAGAACTCACAACCTAGGGTATGTGCCCTGACCGGTAGTGAACCCGCAAGCTTTTTGGTGTAGGGGATGGGACAATGCTTCAGCCAACTGAGCCACACAAGCCCGAGCATTAGAGACTCCTGATAAAGAGGAACTAAAGTTTAGTATCTCTTGTCCCAGCGCAACAGGGTGGTAACAGTGTGTAATTTATTTTCTTCTCTTTTGTAATCTTAGATAGGTCTTCAACTTTAAATGTATTATGTTTTTGAAAACATTATTATGAATTATGTATGTTTCAGAGAAAAAACATTTTATTACCACGTATTTAAAGGTAACAGCATGGAAAGTTATGAAGAGGTACAACTCTAGTTGATCACTTTTTCTTGAAGCCATTAAATTTAAGGATTTTAGAAAGAACTAGAGGCTCAGAATGTGAAATCGCATGCAGCTAGAGTCCCTAGGCTTAGTCTGCGATCAGGGCCATCTTCCACCTGCTCACCAGTCCCCAATCCCACCCCGCTGCCACCCACCCCGGTTCCCTGTGGGACCCTGTTTGCCATCCAGCGATTGGATCCTACGGGTCGGGGGGAGGGACCAAGAGGTTGGCGTTCTGCCTGCTCACCAGTCCCTAGTCCCACCCTGCTGCCACCCACCCCGGTTCCCTGTTCACCATTCAGCAATCAGAGCCTGCGGGTCAGGGACCCGCAGGGTCAGAGAGGTGGTCAGTGCACCTCATAGCAACTGGTCGAGCAGTAGTTCTGGTCATTATGTCATTATGGTCGCTGGGCTTCTGTTACATAGGATTGTTTTTAGTACCTATAAAAATGTTATTCTCTGAAGTTGCTTGAAGCAGAGATGCTCAGTTTTTTTTTTTTTGCAGACTTCTCTTAAAAAGATAAAATTATTCTTTAATGTTAATTTTACAAATGCACACTTTCCTATGAAATTGAATTCTTGTGTTTTTTCTCCTATGATGATAGTTTTTAGCTGAGATGACATTTATCTCAATTTAGTAAAGTTCACTACCACCTCAGTCAAGATATAGAATACTTGCATCACCCCCCAAAAAATCACTCATGTAGTTAACCCTTTCCACTGGCAACAACTAATCTGTTCTCTGCTTGCTTCTATAGTTTTGTCTTTTCCAGAATGCCATATAAATGGAATCATACAGCCATGAAACTTATTTTTTTCAATCCTCACCGAAGGATTTTTTTTCCTCATTATTTTTCAGAGATGGTGGAAGGGGGTAGGGAGAGAGAAAGAGAAACATCTATATGAGAGAGATACATCTCTTGGTTACCTCCCACAATGCACCAAACTGGCCGAGAATAAAATCTGCGACCCTCTAGGAATATATCCCAAGAACTCAGAAACACCAGTCAGAAAGAATATATGCACCCCTATATTTATAGCAGCACAATTCACCATAGCTAAGATTTGGAAACAGACTAAGTGTCCAGCAGATGAATGGATTAACAAAATACAGTACCTCTACACAATGGAATACTACGCTGTTATAAAAAAGAAAGAAATCTTACCATTCACAACAGCATGAATGGACCTGGAGAGCATTAAGCTAAGAGAGATAAGATAGTCAGAGAAGGATAAGTATCACGTGATCTCACTCATTTGTGGAATTTTAGTAACACTGTAAACTGATGAACAAAAATAGATCCAGAGACATAGAAATTGAACAGACCATCAAACTTCAGAGGGAAGGCAGGAGGGGTGGGGGACTTATATGCATGCATATAAGTATAACCACTGGACACAGATGGTAGGGCTTTGAGGGCATGTGTTGGGGGAAGGGAGCGACCGGAGAGAGACCATTGGGGGGAAAAAGAGACGTGTAATACTTTCAACAATAAAGAATTTAAGGTAAAAAAAAGTTGATGCTTAGTAAACAAACAAACAAACAAACCCCTCCAATACCTGCCGCCCTTCGATGCGAGGGCCAACACTAATCATTGCTCAGTGGGGCCAGTATGAAACTTTTTTAGTCTAGCTTCTTTAACTTAGCATAAAGCATCTGAGATTTATCAATGTTGTTGCATGTACCAATAATTCCTTCTTTTTTATTACTGAATTTATTGTATAAAACACAGTTGGTTGTTGAAGGACATTTCTGTTGTTTCCAGTTTTTGGCATTAAAGTGTAAAGCCAATATAAACATTCATGCACACGTTTTTGTATGAACACAGTTTTCATTTCTTTTGTATAAATACTGAGAGGTAGAATTGCTGAGTTGTATGGTTAATATATGACTAACTTTGTAAGAAACTGCCAAACTTTCTCCCAAAAAGGTTCAATGGAGATGAAGGTACAGGGAGATGAAGTCATTTGCTTTTTAGTTTCATGAGTTAATGGCTGTAGTATAATATAACTTGAGACCAAATTCAATAGGACTTTGTTTTAAAATCACAAATGCGTGATGCTTCAAGAAAAAGCATATTACTGTATTTCCTGGTATCATAAAAGTTACTTAGTAATTTTACCCCTAATCAGAGAGTCATGCTTTGTATATATTATTGAGTGTTTGAATCCTAAAGATTAGCCCCACGGAACTTTTGATGAAGCTGGATATATCGATTTCAGTCTCTGGTCAGGTTTCTTTCATTTGATATCTGAAATCTTATAAAATTGTAAGAGATTCTAAGAGAAAAAGCTGCCAAACTGTTTTCCCATACAAACAGCTATATCATTTTGCTTTCCCATCAACAATGAATAAGAATTCCAGTTCACATCCTTGTCAACACTTGGTAGTGGAAGTTTTTATTTTAGGCAATGGTGAGCTTGAGGCTAGTTTACACTGGCTCGAAAGATGATTGTTCAATTTTCAGTAATTTTGTATGTTGGTTAATTCATACAGCTATTGTTAAAAATTAAATTACATAAATGTATGCTTAAATTGAAAACAAAGGTAAATATTTTAAACTTAATAACTTCCTAATTCCTTTACTACATTTTACTTTTTTTCTATGTTCTTGAGGTTGTATGTCTATTCTATCTGTCTGTATGGTGAAAGTACATATTTTCCCAACTTTACAGTTTTGCGAGGGGTAATCAGCCACAGTGGGGGCATATTTATAACACAGAAATCCACAAAAGCTAAAAATGAGGGTCTTCTATCCCTAATACTTGTTTGCTAAACGTTTACCAGCATACCTCTGATTTTTTTTTTTTAGCCATTCTAATAGGCGTGGTGTTCTCTCATTGTGGTTTCAATATACATTCTCTATTAATGATGCTGAGTATCTTTTCATGTACATATTCACCATCTGAAAATTATCTTTGGTGAAGTATCTTTTCACATACTTTGCACATTTTAAAAATTGGGTTTCCTTATTGAGTTTTGAGAGTTCTTCATATTCTAAATATAAATCCGTTGGCAGATATTTTTTTCCTAGTCTGTGGCTTGTCTTTTTTAAAAATTCTTATAGGAGGAATTTTTTTTCTCCACTAATTTCTAGAGAGAATAGGAAGGATCGTGGGAGGGAAACATTGACTTGAGAGAGACACATTGATAGGTTGCCACCTGCATGCATCCCTGTTGGGGCTGAGAAACCTGTAATTGAGATATGTGCCCTTGACTGGGAATTGAACCTTCATCCCTTGGTTCCCCAGGCCGAAACTCTAACCATTGAGTAAAACCAGCTAGGACTGTGGCTTGTCTTTTTATGGTATTAACAATATCTTTCACAGAACAAAAGTTTGTTATTTTGATGAAGTTCAAGTTTATCCTTTCTTTTTTATTGATAGTACCTTATATGTCACCTATGAAATTCTTTACTAACGTTAACTCAAGGTCACAAAGGTTTTGCTTGTGTTTTCTTCTAGAAATTTTATAGTTTTACATTTAGGCCTGGCATTCATTTTGAGTTAATTTTTGTTGAAGTTCATTGTTTTTGCTTATAGATATCCAGTTGTTCCACCACCATTTATTGAAAAGTAATAATGTTATTAAGGTTTGTTTTATGACTCAGAATATGTTCTGTCATGGTAAATATTATGTGTGCACTAGAAAAAAATACATAGTCTGATGTTGCGTGGAATGTTCTATAAATGTTAGGTCAAGTTGATTGATAGTATTTTTCAGTAAACGCAACATTTTTGAATCTCAGGTGCTTTATGCTAAGTTAAAGAAGCTCTTGGACTCAGAAAGCTTCTCCATTGGGTTGTCTTTTCATCTTTGTCCAAAATCAGTTGAGCATATATGTGTGGGTCTATTTCTGGACTCTGTTCTATTCATTGATCTGTTGACTATCCTTTTGCAGGTTTTATGCTACCTTGATTACTGTAACTCGAGTCTTGAAATCAGGTAGTATGAATCCATTTTGATTTTTTTAATTGTTTTGATTATTATAGTTCTTTCCTCTTTCCATATAATTTTATAATTAATTTATTGATTTCTACAATAGAGAATTAACATTAAAAATATTGAGCCTTTAAGCCATAAGTTTACTGTTTCTCTCCATTCATTTAGATCTTACTTGATTTTTCCCATCAGTGTTTATAGTTTTCTGCATACAGATCTAGCACATATTTTGTTAGTTTGTACCTAAGTATTTAAGGCACACATGGTACTTTTATTTCTTTTTTAATGTATTTTCATTGATCTCAGAGAGAAAGGGAGAGGCAGAGAGAGAATAAAACATCAATGATGAGAGAGAATCATGGATACACTGTCTCCTGCACACCCCCCACTGGGGATTGATCCTGCAACTGGAGCATGTGCCCTTGACCGGAATCGAATCTGAGACCCTTTGGTCCACAGGCTGATGCTCTATCCACTGAGCCAAACCGGCTTGGTACTTCTATTTCTTTTTACATTTACTCATTGGTGGCATATTGACCCTGCATCCTACAACACTGCTGAACACTAATTTTTTTTGGTATTTTTTTATAGAGTCCTTGAGATTTCCTATGTAGATTAGAGGTGGGGAAAGTCCAGCCCATGGGCTGTATGAGACCCTCAAAATCATTTGGTCTGACACTACCAAGGCATTAGGGGTGAGTTAGTTAAATGTTTGACCAAATATAACAGGCTAACTTTTAAGTTGATAATTTTGTATGGGCCGAGATGATGTAAATATCCAAATGGCCCTTGGCAGAAAAAAGGTTCTCACCCATGAAATTGTGTTGTCTGTGATTAGAGCCTTCCTTCCTTTTTTCTTCCCAATCCTTACGCCTTTTTAAAATTTTCCATTAATGCACTAGCTAGGGCCACCAGTCTTATATTAACACATTTTTTTTTGTGGGAAACGAGTAAAATCGGATCCACCAGGGAGACTGTCAATGGGCATGAGGAAACAGACATTGGAACCTCTAGTTGGAACCCGCAAAAATAAAAATGTTTTACGTCATTGTCGTGTGTGTGCTGCTCATAAACTACGCAGTGAAACGCGGTATATGTGCAAGTTTTGTAATGTATCTCTGCACAAAGGAAAGTGTTCGAACGCTACCACACAGTGGTGGGAAAATGCCCGCTTACAAAGTGTTAAACTAGGGGCCCGGTGCACAAAAATTTGTGCACTTGGGGGCGGGGGGATCCCTCAGCCTGGCCTGTGCCCTCTCGCAGTCTGGGACCCCTCGGGGAATGTCCACCTGCTGGCGTGTCTGGTGAGAGGCTGATGGCTGTTTGCAGGCTGGCCAAGCTCCCCCAGTGGGGACCCTCACCCCATGGGGGTGTGGCCAGCCTAGGTGAGGGGCTGAGGGCCGTTTGCTGGCTGCCCACAGCTCCCATTGACCCAACGTCCCAGCGAGGCTGGCTGGAATCAGGTTTCTGGGGTTTATTTATCTTCTATAATTGAAACTTTGATACCTTGAGCAGAGGCCTAGGCAGGCAATGGAAGCCTCCTGTTTGCTTCAGCTCCGTGGCTTCTATAATTGAAACATTGTTGCTTGAGCAGAGGCCCGGCGGCCTAGTCAGGCAGTTGCAACGGAAGCCTCCTGTGTACTCTAGCTCTGTGGCTGCCAGCCTCCATCTTGGCTGGGTTAATTTGCATACAGCTGCTCTGATTGGCTGGAAGGCGTGGCTTGGCTGGTGGGTGTAGCTTAGGTGTCTCAGAGTGATGGTCAATTTGCATATTACTCTTTTATTAGAATGATAGAAACTTTGAGAGTGGTTAGCCTTTCCCATTTCATGGTTGCAGAAGAAAAAAAGTTGTTCTTATTGCTATAAATATTAAGTATCTGTAAGGTTTTTTGTAGGTGACCTTCAACTTTACTGGTCATTTTTCTGATAATTTTCTGGTGGAGCCTACAGTTTTCTATATATAGCATCATGTCATCTGCAAATAATGAGTTTTATTTCTTTCCAATTTGAATGTCTTTTATTTTTATATTTGATGGTATTCATTTATTTTTATTGTTATAACAATTAAAATATGTCAAAAATAAAGAAGCAGTGCTGTCTTCCAAATGCATTTCTGAAATACATGAATTCAGAATAGATGCAGAGGTAGCAAAGTGCTTATTTCTTGGTCTTGTCTGAATGCTATGGCTAGGACTTCCAACACCATGTTGAATAGAAATGGTGATAGTGCGCATTCTGGTCTTCTTCCCGATCTTAGGGAAGACTTTCAGCTTTTTCTGGAGATGGTACCAATGGCAGAACTATACTAGGTTTGTGCAGCACTGACTCCAAGAAAAACTATCTTTTTGGCTTTTCACCATTGAGTATGATATTAGCTGTAGGTATGTCATATATGGACTTTATTATGTTGAGATATGTTCTTTCTATACCAACTTTGTTGAGAGTTTATATCATAAAAGGATGTTTAATTTTGTTATACTTTTTCTGCCTCTCTTGAGATGATATGGTGTTTATCCTATATTTTGTTAATGTGATATATTGCATGAATTGATTTACAGATGTTGGATGTTCCTTGCATAATTGGTTATGATGTTGGTGAGAAAAAAAAAATTCCCAGTTGGGGCCATTGTCTGTGGGGATTTTCTCCTACATCCCAGAGATGTGCACTGTTGGATTAATTGGCATGTCTAAATTATCCCAGTCTGAATGAGAGAAGAGAGGGAGAGAGGGAGGGAGGGAGGGAGGGGGAGAGAGAGAGAGAAAGAGAGAGAGAGAGAGAGAGAGAGAATGAGAATGAATCTTGTGATGGAAGGGCTTGTGATGGAACCCTTGAGGAGGGATTGTTTCCAGGGAAGTTTCCACCTTAAGCCCTGGGCTGCTGGAACTGGCTTAGGCCAACCAACCAGAGTCCTGTTCTGGAATAAATGGGTTGGAAAATTATCTTTTTAAATTAATTTTTCTTAAATGTATGTATATAATTTACATTTATTAGAATATTTTGAGTCTGTCTTTAGAAGTTTGGCCATAAATTTTCCTGTAAGAACATAACTCTTATTTATATCAATTAGCTTTTGTATATTAATCTTGTATTGTGAAACTTTACTTGTTCTGGAGGGGGTTTTTTTTTGTTTTTTTTTTGCTGTTGGTTCTTTTGGATTTTCTACTTGGATGATCGTGTCATCTGTGAACAAAGGGTTTTATTCTTTCTTCACAATCTGTATACCAGTTATTTCCTTTTCTTGTCCTACTACTATAGGTAGGACTTCCAGTATAGTGTTCAAAAGCAATCGTAAAAGGAACATTCTTTTCTTGTTCCTGATCTTAGTGGTAAGCTTCAACTTCCTCATTATTATGTACTAGGGGTCTGGTGCACAAAAATTTGTGCACTAGGGGTGGAGGGAGTCCCTCAGCCCGGCCTGTGTCCTCTCACAGTCTGGGACCCCTCAGTGGATATCCTATGATGGCCCCAGTCTGCCAAGCGCCTTCTGTGTGTGTGTGTGTATGTGTGTGTGTGTGGCCACTGGGGACCTGCCCCCAGCTGCATCTGAGGCTCGGAGCAGTACTCCTGTGTGTGTCTACCTGCTGGGGGCCTGCCACCAGGCACACCGTGGAGACTTAGAGCAGGCACCCCCTCTATGTTGATCTCTCAAACTCTTGCCCTCCCCTGCATGTTGTTCTCTTTTTTGAGCTGTGGCCAGGACTGGGTGCTGCCTGCCTCCCAAGCTTGCCTACTGCCCATCTTCCTCCAGCCACCAGAAAGCAGGGAAAACCCCGCCTTGTGGTCAGGCCAGCCTTTTCCTGCTCCCTGATCCCTGGAAGGGACCTGGGAAGCCGCCAAGCAGGCCGCCAACTCTTTCCCACTCACCCGTCCCCTGCTGCCTTCCTTTCCCACTTCCCGATGCCGCCAAGGGGTCTGGGGAGCTGCCAAGCAGGACCCCGGCCCCTGGAGCCTTGCTTTCCCGCTCCCCGGTGCCCCGCAAAGGGCCTGGGCAGCCACCAAGCAGGCCAAGACCCCCCCCGCTGCCTCTTTCCCACTCTCCAGCCCGCCACCTTGCTTTCCCACTTCCACTGGTGCCCTGCAAGGGGCCTGGGAAGCCCACCAAGCAGGCCACTGACCCCCTGCTGCCTCTTTCCCGCTCCCC
>PVJC01024189.1:0-25755 GCA_004026665.1 Murina feae
AGTGCTTGTAGTCAAGCAGAATGTTTTGCCTCCTGCAGAGGGAAATACTTCTGCATGAGATTACTGAAATCCAAACTCTGGTTTGTCTCTGGAGAATTTGACTCTGTAAAACTTGTCTGATTTTCAATTTTAAAAATAAATATATTTTTGGAAAAGTATGAGACATCCTTGATAAAGTATAATGGTACTATTAACACCCAGACTTTAAAAAGTAATTGCTACAGAGGTGACGTCATTCTTCCCATCTTTATGAAAAGACCCTACGCACAGAACACTTCCATTTCATCCTTATAACTTTCATTTAACTCATTTATTCAGCAAGTATTTATTGAGTGCCCACTGTGTGCCAGGTACCATTCTAGGCACTAATATCAGTGAACAAAATCAACAAAGATCCCTACCCTTGTGGAGATGAGATTTTAGTGATTTTTGTGTAAATTTGATCTCGCATCTGAACTTGTTTCTCTGGACCCCTCCCCCCCCCCCCCCCCCACACACACACACTGCTTGGAGGCTTAGTGGAAACTTTTCCTTTTCTGTAATGAAAGCACATACACTTAGTAAATTGACTCTTCTTGTGCAGTTTTCCTTTGGATCGGGCCTCACATATCCTGAGCATAGGAACAGAGAGGCACTGAAGCCTGGGTGGTCAGCTGGTGGGGAGGAGGGAAAGGAGTTTAACCAAAGCAGACCTCATGAGGGCTTTCCAGACTACTGTGTGTAGAGTTCTGCTTTTCTGCTCATAAGGAATAAATTTTCTATTACACTTATTTGATAACATAGCAAGGGACTCTGGGAACCAAGTTGGCTGTGGATCTATTGTTGATTGAAGCTGAGTGGTGAGTGCAGAGGGATTCATAACATGATTTTTAGTCTATTTTTGTATATGTTTAGGAAAATTCTCTAATTTAAAAGATTAAAAATCATGGATTGTGGAGTGAAAAGCGTCTTGAGCTGAAATTCTAACACTCTCCTGCTGTATTATCTGAAGCCAATGATTTAAATTCTGTGAGCCTTTGTCTTATCAATATGATGGAGATAATATCTATCTAAAAGGAATACTGTGGAAATGGAATGAAACAGTGAAATGAGCTGAGCACCATGGCTGGTCCATAACAAGTGCTGGATAATAACAACTATCATTGTTGCTATTATTACTGTCTTATCTTTTTAGTTTTTTGAGTTCCTTACAGCAGATACTGTTAATTATTGAGCAGTGTATTCATTCTATCTAGTTCAATTCCAAGCTCATATGACCAAAATATTGGCTGAGCTTCTCCAAGGTGCCAGGCATTTTCTAGAATCTAGTGATAGAGCAGTGAACAAAGTAGACAAGAAAATTCCTGCTCTTAAGGAGATTATATTTGGATGGGAGTTGACAGGAAATAAACAGTAATTATATATATACTTACTATGGCTTGGATGCCTATAAGGGGCTTTATACATATTGCTCCTAATTCAAACAAATACTGCCTTTTTATAACCGAGAAAACTAAGGCTTAGAGATTATTAAAATAACTTGCTGAAGGTCCCATTTCTAGAAAGTGGTGGAGCCAGGACCCAAACCCAGGTACACTTGACTCCACGAAGTCTATGCTCATCCTATGGAAAAGACTGGCGGTGGTGCTGAATGGCAAAGTGGCCATCTGGGTCCAGTAGGAAGGGCAAATAACAGCAGGATTCTCGCATTACCAAAGGGTTAGGCATGGCCAATGCTCACCTCATGGCTCAGCAGTGAAGTTCCTAGAGGCCCAACTCAGAGCCTCTTGCCTAACACCATAAGTACAGGGAGATTCTGATAGGACAAGTTAGCTTTTAAATTTAGGAATTCTTGGTATACTGAGATGTTTGCAGCTTCGGGAAGCTCGTCTCCTGTGCAGAAGTTCATGTAGCTGCATCATGGACTAGCCTGTCATTTTGAGTAGAGGAGGAGAATATGAAAACAGGGACCAAGCCACCTAAAACTGACATCTTAAAAACTGATGGTAATGGCCAAGACACGGTGCACAATGAAGAGACCACGTATTCTGATATCACTTTGGGTAAAAGAATATGCGTAGGATCACAAAATCAAAATATTTATTTTCTTCTTTTGTACAAGACATTGTTAAAACATTCCTACTGTAGCAATACTGCTCTCCAGGAGCTTACAATCTAAAACTGTCAACATTAACTGTGGACCCAGTGATTAAGGCATTACATCAAATGCAGACTTTGTATCTTTAGATGTATCTTCCGAAAGAAGCAGCTGGAAAGGGCAGGATCAAAATTAAATGACATGAAAGTGTACCTCCTGCTCCCTCCCCTTCCAGCTCCTAACCTTTATGGCTAGAACTCAAGACTAGTGCCCCACAGTCTTGAAAGGGAATTCCAGACTATCCTACCATAGAAGTAGTGAAGAAACCTTAATTTCTACTTCCCCGATGGACACAGAGGAAGTTTGTGGCATTGAGGAGCTGAGTGTTCCTCCAGCATAGATTGGAGAGTGCAACTAAGATTCTATAATTGCAGATGGCACCAGGTAGCCATTTACCCAACTTTATAGAAATCCCAGTGGGCAACTACTCCTCAAAGCGTGCTTAAGGTCTCTACCAAGTTTTACAACTCCTGGTTGATACCTATATCTATTTGCATAGGCAATGTTCTACATAAGGAAGGCAAGGGAGATTTGATAAATTAGATATATGGGATAAAAGATGTTATCTTCTAGTTATGAAAGACAGAAAAAGGAAATGGAGAGCAAAATAGGTGCCAAAGAAATAGGGATACAGGCTTCTAAAAGATTTGAACAGGGAAGGAGGAAAAGAGTAATTTGGATCCCAAAGGAACAAAGAAGTCAGGCACTAAAATTTCAAATGAACAGGAATATAGAAATGAAAGTCAACAAGATTATTATCACAATCAAGAATTCAAGAAAGAATGAATTTAAACATTATTATTATTATTTTTCTCCTTCATTAGCTTCTTGCTTTGGCAACCTAGCCTAAGAATTGCTGGAATTCAGGTTTTTCAGGAGACTCTATCTTGACTATCTGAAGACCTATCCCTGTTTCAAATTCATAGCACTTTGTCTTAACTGGCCTTGATTTTTTTTTTTTTACCTTAACTATAAGGTCCTGTTCCTAAAAGGTTATTTTATAGCAGCTCGTGCCAAGATTTCTAGAGAGCACCAGGGTCACTGTGAAACATTATTTTTCAAAGTTTTGTTATTCCTTGGCTTCTGAGACAATAACAGGCTACATACACCTTAAATTTGGACTCTGTCAGTACCAGTCATTCACTCTGCTCATGCTAACTATCAGCACTACAAGGGGTTGGAATGAGAGAAAAGCACAAAGCGTTGGTTCTTAGGTTTTAATCTCGATCCAGTAGGCTCATAACCCTCTCTTGGTTCAAAGCCATGGAAGCACACATTCCTCACTCCACTATTTAACTGTACCCACAGAGAAAGTACAAACTTTACAACCACAACAAAGGCCAACTGGATAGCTGTGTCCTCTCTTCTGCCCTGAGGCACAAGTGGAGTCTAGCACCAAGGAGGGCAGGATTCAACAGACCAGCACAGAGAGTCACTTTATAGAGGTAGTTTGGACTAGGAACAAAGCTGCAGCATAGACTAACAACTAAAAAGCCAATGTGATTCTTCATGAGAAGAGATTTTGGCCTCCTGTAATCTAATTAAGCCCCCAAAAGTAACAGAGATGGTCATGTAGAGGATGACGATCTGCCTGGTGTGGGCATGGATGTTGGGGCCTAAGGAATATCTGGCCATCAGCAGACCACACCCTAAGCCTTTCTAAAGACTAGACTTTTGGGCTTGACTTTTGTCCTTATGGCCCATGACTGGCTAATTTGCACTGCAGATCAAAGGTCTTTCTCAACCTTCAAGCTATTTCCAAGATCTTTACAAATAAGGACTAGTGATTTCATAATGCTGATAAAATTACTCTGGCTACAGCCCTTCCAGCATGTGTGCTTGGGCACACATACACACAGAGCTGAATAAATGTTTGTGGAATGATTAAGTATCGACCAGCAGCATTTTAGTATAGGAGTGAAGCCCAGACAATCAGTAATTCCAATAACCATGCTCACCCCACCAGGTTTAAAGCAGAGATTCTCAAAGCATGGTCCCCTGACCTTCTGCAGGAGCATCATGTGGGAACCTGTTGGAAATGCCAAGTTTTGGCTCTAGGTTGAGGCCCAGCAACTATTGTTATTAGCAAGCCCTTGAGGTGATTCTAATGCCTGCTAAAGTTTGAAAACCACTGGTTTAGAGGCAGACATAAAAAAACAATGGGAGACAATGATTCAAATTTTTGCTTCATTCAGTTGTGACAAACCAAGGTACCAAGTCAAAGTAAAATGTCAATGGTTTTATTTTAAAATACGTCTATTTTCTCAACTTGATTGTCATATTATTTATTTTTTATTGGCAAGTTCATTCTAATCAAAATGTTAAGTGGGAACACCATAGATGAGTCAGCCACCCCAAAATGCACACTTCTGTAAGCTCTAGACCAGGGGTCCTCAAACTTTTAAACAGGGGGCTAGTTCACTGTCCCTCAGACTGTAGTTTAAAAAAACTATGAACAAATTCCTAGCACACTGCACATATTTTATGCAGGTCAGGCAGCGGCGGCAAAAACACCCGCATGTGGCCCGCGGGCCGTAGTTTGAGGATGCCTGCTCTAGACTTGTAGTCTCAAACCACTCTCTGTGCACTACTAAGGTTTTGGTGCAACACATCACACCTAGGGAAAGGCACAACGTATTTCCCACTCATTGAGTCCAAAGACTAGAACTTATTTTTTAGTGTTAAGTTTGGATTCTGGGTTTTGTTGGGCAAGAATTTGACTCAGCTGCCATGTATCCTAGCTGAAGTCAATCCTTTTCCACCACTGACCCAGGAAAACCCCACCAAATTCAGATTGTCTGTTAAAAATAAAAATAAAAAAATAAAAAAGAAAGCAGGTGATCAAGTCACTGAAGAGACAGCTACCTGGATTAGACAAGAACATGTATCTTGGATCTAAGATGATGGTGGAGGAGAAAACATCTCATGGGTGGTTTCACCTCAGGAGAAATGGGAATCTCAGCGCAGGAAGAACAGTCAGGGGTTACTACTTGAGCTCAGGGACTGTAAGCTAAACCTCTATTGAGAAGGTGTGTGTGTAAGGAGTTAAGGAGCAAGGAGGGAAGATTCGAGTAGGAATAATGTCTTCCAGTCTTGAACTGCTTCCCACTGCAATTGATAAGGCCACACCCTGGAGTTTGACGTTAATGGCAATGCTCTGTGATGTCCACTACCACTGCCTTCTTCCAGCTGAAGAGAAAGTATCCTGTGCCGGCCCCCGCTGCTACAGCAATGCAGAGGTACCCATTGTAGGTCATGAAGATGAGCATGAGGAAGTAGCTGATGACCACCTGGATGATATGCAGCACTGTCTGCAGGAGGTGAGGAAAGCTCAGCATCTGCTGCCTGGAGAGTAAAAAGGGAAACAACAATCAAAGACCCCTGGAAGTGTTGAGGCAGCTCTGCACGTCAGGAGAAGAGGGGAACATTTGTCATGGAGGCTTGAACTGGACTTCCTCACAGCCACCGTGGCGGCTCATGGATACTTTTATGTATGTATGTTGTTTATTAATCCCTGGAAATGAAACATAATAGGGTGGCCAGGTTTATAAGCAACAGCTAGTTATGGTGATATGTCAGTGGGAGGAACGCTCTGTGAAAGTTGGAGGGAGGAAGGAGGCCTAATACTCCTGATTTACTCCACCTTGGATCCTAAGAGAAGCCTAACTCCTCCCATGCTTATTTGCCTGAGTATTTTCAGGCCTTCCACCTTTGCAAAGTTCACATTCTAAAAAAGTGGAAATAGAATTGAGGTGTGGGAGGTACAGTAGAAAGTATTAATTAGGGATCAAGAGACCTGTCTATCCCCTCTGCCATTTACTAGTTCTGTCACCTTATGTAAGTCACAGCCTGTTTGGTCTCAATAAGCTCACCAATACAGTGGATATTAATAATACTGTGTTTATTTGAGAGCAGGATATTGGTCTGTAGGACTGCTTGAACTCCAATTTAGTTTTCAGACCTAAATTTCTAGTAATACTGAATCTCAAAAATCATTTGTTAATCTGTGGGGAAAATGAATAGTCATAACAAATACTTTCTTAGATGGGATACAGACATTTGTACAGTCATATTATAAACAAACTAGGGGCCCGGTGCACAAAAATTTGTGCACTCGGGGGTTGGGAGGGGGCGTTCCTCAGCCCAGCCTGTGCCCTCTCACAGTCTGGGACCCCTCGGGGGATGTCCACCTGCTGGCATACCTGGCCAGCTTGGGTGAGGGGCTAAGGGCCGTTTTCAGGCTGCCCACATCCCTTTCAGGGTTCAGGTCCCTACTGGGGTGTTGCCAGCCTGGGTGAGCAGCTGAGGGCCGTTTTCAGGCTGCCCACAGCTCCCATTGACCCAATGTCCCAGCGAGGCTGGCTGGAATCAGGTTTCTGGGGTTTATTTATCTTCTATAATTGAAACACTGTTGCTTTGAGCGGAGGCCTAGGCAGGTAACGAAGCCTCCTGTTTGTTTCAGCTCCGTGGCTTCTATAATTGAAACATTGTTGCCTTGAGCAGAGGATCCGCCAGCTGAGGCAGGCAGTTTCCTCCAAACAGAAACCTCCTGTTTGCTCTAGCTCCCTGGCTGCCAGCCGCCATCTTGGCTGGGTTAATTTGCATACAGCTGCTCTGATTGGCTGGCAGGCGTGGCTTAGGTGTCTTAGAGTGATGGATAATTTGCATATTACTCTTTTATTAGATTAAATTGAGTCTGGGTAGGTACAATTTTTTAGAGAAAGGAATCAGTTAGATTCTGCCATTCTTCTATACCCTGACCTGAATTTCTTTTGTTTATTATTATTTACACAAATATTTTACAATATGGATTCCTTACCTTTTTCCAAAGTGACCAATACTTAAAATTTAGAACAAATTTTCATGTTTGCGGAAGGGTTCTTTTCCTTCCTCCTTTGGCCTGCTCATGACCCACAGCCACAAGCCTCCAAAGACAGTTTCGGTCAAGGTCGTACAGAATCACTAACTCGAGAAGGGGGCTGCTGTAAATAAAATAGTTGCTTTGCTACTTAGCTAACCCAGCTCTCCAGAACTTCTATCTGGATCTGTTTAGTCTTCTTACCCAACAGTTTTGTGTGTCTCCATAAGAATGGTCCCATTTGGTCCTGGAACAGGCATGGAGTTGTAGCGAATGCTGACTTGTGACTTGCGTAGCAGGCTCTCTCGGGCTATCTTGAGCCCTTCATAGAACATTGCTAGTAAAAACACTCCCACAAAAGCTCCAGCCATTTCTAAGCAGGGAAAGAAAAGATGGTGGTACTGTCAAACAGTGCAAAATCATTAGCTGGCATGCTATCCAAGCTAGAAAGACAACATAGAAAAGATGCTACTCTTAATTCTGAATACATTATGCAAAAGGGGAATATAATAACTTATTTGTAAGTGCTGACTCTATTTCTTGATTGGGAATTTCAATTCTAAATCTTTCACACTGGGAGCACTGGTGATGCTAAGAATGTATTCAAACTTCTGATTTTACACACTACCTGAATTAAATAATCCTCTTCTTTCCAGGACAAATTGATTTTGTGGTTCCAAAGATATAACTTCACCTGAAGCAGTTCAACTAACTATTTAGCTTGTGCAATTTGACCTTAAGGCACACCAACTCAACATTATAGACACAAAGAAGGTGGTGATTAGTTATCCCAAATCTAGGACTGGACTAAGATGGGCCATGCCAAGAATCAAAAATGATGTAGAGCACACTTTGGTACACTAGAAAGAACACTGGACTAGGCAGGACTAGAAGGTCTGGGTCCCTGTTCTAGCTGTGACATACTAATTCCATGATATAGGGCTAAGCATTTCACTATCTGAAGCTTGACTTATCTAAGTCAACAGCAATGTAGTAGGTCAATAGCTTTTAACCTAGAGTTATTATGTGTGTACACACACACAAATAAAATAATGCTTCTTATATCATTTTAGCTTGACTATAGTCTTATGAGCATGACCAATAACTTATCAAACAGGAAACACTTTGGAAAAAGATGAAAGGGAATGGAGTGCAAAAGACTCCTATCTGGTATCTAAATTATTTTTTCAGAAACTCTAAAATAAGGAGTGTGTATCTTTATCTAGGAAGCAAGATGGTTAAGGATCATAACCATTAATGATTCAGCAATACAACAGGAAGAGATGCTGGATTTCCAGGTTCTTCATCACTGTTTCTCAAGTGCTTGTCTCCTTCAAACACCACCTGATGGCTTACTCACCTCCAGCTGTATTGATCATCAAGCCAGAAAACAATAGTTCCACATTCTCAAAGCCAAAGTAGAAGGTCATGTGCTGTCAGAAAATCAAAACAGGTCAAATTAGAGATGATTGGAGCTTCTAAAAGAGAACATCAAGTAAAGAACCTTAGAATACTTAGAAGTTGCAGATCTGGATAATATTCACTGCAGTGGGAAGTTTCCCCTCTCATTTTAGCGTTACTACACAAGCACTCTCCACAAGTACTCCTTTGTCCCCGTCACTGACTTTTGTCTTTTTCCTCTTTTCTACACTAAACATAAAGACCAGAACTCAATTTAGAAAAAAGTTAATTTTGAAAGAAGGAGGAATATAGAAGAAAGGACCCTGGAAATATTGTTTCTGCTGTGGCTCTGTGATTATTAACCTGCCACATGATCTTGGGTAAACCACCTGCCTCATCTGGATCAGGCTTAGTTTTTTCTGATTGGTAAATTGGCCTTTAAATAACAATCTGCCTAAAATTAAATTATTTCTACTACCCACGTGTGTGGGAAAGGGCCCAGGCTGCCTCTCCCATGGCACTCACCATCATCATCTTGTTGCCGTCTCCCCCTCCGTGGGAGTGGGAGGCTGAAGTGGCCGGGTGATGGTGAGAAGGTGGCATGGTACTGGTGTGGTCCACAGAGTTCGTCATCATATGGTGGGAATGGCTCATTTTTCCAGGAAGAGTTGAGAATCAGCAGAAGATTCTAAGAAAAAGGATAATATATAATTCCTTAAGGATATAAAAATCTTGATTCTTGATAAATACGTGGAATTTCATCCATTGAGCTAATGCTCTTCTAGCGTCTTTACTTAGAATTATTTTTTTATATTCTAGAGATGGAGAGGAGTAACTGTGCTCATAGAGATCATCTTTGGAAATTGTGGCAGAAGGAATTTGTACCTTGAGTTTCAGAAACCTAACCCTTATTTTGCAGAATCATTCCTTGAATAGGTATGTTCAATGTGTGTTCAAATTTAAATATGAGATAAGAAGAAATGTAGTCTCTTTGGGTTTCAGGAAACAGACAATTTTTGTAATAATGGACAAACTGATGCCATTAATGAAATTTCACTGCTCTTGGGCTTTCTAATCATGTTGGTAGATAAAAAGCAAGCACTTCAGATAATTCACTTAGTTGGATAGCCTGTGCTCAGTCAGGATATTAAGAACACATTTTCACATGTAGGACAACTGGCCTTCAGCTAATTTAAATTTGAAGAAAAGGTCTACCGCTGCCCCAGGCGAGCAATGTGCTCAGAATTTAGATACAATTGCAATCCTATTCAGGCATTAGTATTAAGAACACTGAAAACAAGGTATAAATTGGCTTTCTATATTAAATTAAGTCTAGAAGAAGGCATATTCAGCCTTGTATCTTATTATCACATCACTGCTTTACTGCAAAAGTCCATCTGGGACAAAAACCAAGAAGTAAAAACTCCCGCAACCGAGGTGGGGGTGGGAAGTGAGTGGGAAGCTGGAACTTGAGGAGGGTGCTGATGGCTTCTCTTTTTGTGTTCGCAACTCCAGCTGGTGGAGGAAAGAGTGCATTAGAAATTCCAAATAGGCAGTCACGCTCATGAGCCTGAATATGCCTCTTTTTATTTATTCAATCAATAAATATTTATAAAACTCCTACTATGTGCCAAATTTTGGGCTAAGTGCTAGTAATTTAACAGTGAATAAGACAGACAAGGTTCCTGATAGAGAGAGAAACAAGTAAACAGAACAATTTCATGATGTGATCAAGGCTATGAAGGAAATAAACAGGATAACATGACAGCATTACAAAGAGGTAGAGAAAAGAGCTACTTAAAAAAAAAAATCTCTAAAGTTTTTATTGGCCTCCTGCCCTCCAAGGGGTGCCCCACTTTTGCTGCCTTAATACCTCAGGATTTCAGTGTTATTGACCTCAGACACCACTTTGCCATCCACAGTCATGGGGATGTTGGTCTTTGGGACAGACTGCATGGAGTGCTGTTACTCAGGGCATCACCAGGATCAAAGTCCTCCCCTTCGTCCAGAGGCAGTGGTAGCAATCTCAGCTCCAGCTGGACCTTGATGTTCAGCAGGATCTCAGACTCCTGGGCCTGGTGCTGCTCTCTGCCAGCGTCAGTGATAGCTCTGATCCCAGCTGCAGCAGGATCCCACTGAGCTGCTCTGTCTGCATGGCATGGCAGGTCTCCACCTCCCTCAGTCTGCAGAGTTCTCATGGAGTCCAGGGTATCTGGATAACTCACCTAAAGCCATCAAGCATACCTAACCCATTCTCTTTAGAAGAAAAATTCTACTTATAGGAGGTAAATTGGCAGTTGGTTAGTGTTAGTTGTTTTCCTTCCATAGCTCTAACCTAAGAAGATCCAAGCTCAGCTTTTTTTTCAGAATAAGAATGGGTACTAAAGAATAAATCAAAGAATAGCAATACTGCAATACCATTCGTTGTCTCAATTTGTATCCTGAAAAAAAATTAATCTGAAGAAAATGGTTTAATCATGAGCTGTGCTGCTTTGTCTAGTTTCTCTAAACTCCACAGCCATCTTTATTTGTTTCTCAAGAACTGTATATTCTCTAATTTAGCTCCACCCCACTGTTTCAACGAACTGGGCTCAAGGTCCACAAAGTAGCTCTACTGTATTATTATGCAATCAAACGTTTTGATTTGTAAAGCAATTACAATGAATGGAACTTGTAGAAGAGTAATGATGAGTGGAACCTTAGCAAAGTTTATTTACTGATTCACTGGATTTCTGGGTTTAGGTCAATCTATGTGCATATCTTAATTCCTGGCTTACACTCTTGTCCTTTTTGTTTAATCTCCACTTGAGGATATGTTTTATTGATTTTCGAGAGAGAGAAAGAAAGAGAGAGAGAAAGAGAGAGAGAGAGAGAGAGAGAGAGAGAGAGAGAGAGAGAGAGAAAGAGAAAGAAACATTGAGCGGTTGCCTCTCTGCCTCTCATACATACCCTGACCAGGGATCAAAGATGCAACCTAGGTATGTGCCCTGACTAGGAATCAAGCTGGAACCTGTTGGTGTGCAGGACAACACTACAACTAACTGAGCCATCTGGCCAGGGCAACACTCCTGTTCTTATTTATAACCTCTACCATTCATTTTTCTTCTTATCCTTATTCTACTTCATCAAATTAAAAAAATAATAATTTTATAGAATACTAACAAAAAAATCCTGAATATATAATTCAAGGATAGAACTGAAAAACAAAAACTTAGAGTTCCTTACTTTCAATCCATGACAAAATCCACCTCAATATTTTATTTACCAAGTTTTTATAACTAGGTGGAAAAATTAGAAATACTGCATTTCCATTTTTGCTCATTTAGGCAACCTAGTTTTCTCTAACAGAATCCAAGGGGGACATTTATTTTATTTTCAGTTGGGTACTTGAAGTTGGCTATATGCCAGCTTGTTTCTATGGCTCTTAATACTATTAGATACGGGAAATGGAATGGCACATTTGACCCTGAATGTCACACAGCTTTGCATTTCTTTCTGCTTTCCCCTTTCCCCCATTTAATAAGTATGGTAGTATTTATATAAATAGCTTTCAAAACTTCCTTGTATTCAAGGGTCTAATTCTTTCTCAGTCTACTTCTGAAGATCATCAAAAAAGAAGTTTCCTTTATTCCTGCCTACTCCTCCCCCAACACAGACAGATTATAAAGCTTAACTAGAGGGTTAAATTCTTTGTAAAACCTAGCTACTCTAGCAAAATAAACATGAATTTATGGACAGAAAATGAGCCAGAAGGTTAAATTCTAATGCTTATTCTGAATCTTTATCACTGATCTTACTTCTAATAGGTTTAAACTTCAAATTCTCTTTTGTTTTCCTGGTATTGCACAATGATGGATAAGAAACAATAATCCATAGGGACTACGGAGATTAGGCTGCACAGAAAGATTACACAGATGTGGTCAGACATCTGCCGCATGGTCCCTCTTCTCCAGCTCGGACAGATGTAATCTGGAGCTTCAGACAGTTCCTTTGGAGACTGCCTACAGACTTTCCTGATGTCCACGATAAGGACGATAAAAAAGGAAGTTTTTATTCTTAAAACGATTAGGGTCATATTCCTTTTTAGACTTGTAGAAACATTATACAAAGAAATCTATCTAGTTGGGCTTCTGCTTTGTGCAGTCATTATTTACGATTGGTGTCATAAGCTTTTGGCTCAGATATGGGAAATTCAAGGTCAAAGATAGTAAACTACCATAAACAAGGATTCATGCTTATGGACTATGTTCACATGATCAACAACTACTTTAAATGGACTAATCCTGCCTTTTGATGACCTATGTGGGACCAGTAGGTTTCTGAGAAATGGCTCTGGCTTTGTTTCAAGTGCCTCTATTGGTGTACTTTACAATTCTCTTGATAGCGTTCTTCATTCCACACTTATGTTGTCCTTTTGGGGAGGGAGAAGGTAAAGGAAATGTAAGAATAAAGGGGAAAACTTTATATAATCTTATATCATAATATAGTAATATGCAAATCGACCAAATGGCAGAACGACCAGTTGCTATGATGTGCACTAACCACCAGGGGGCAGACGCTCAACGCAGGAGCTGCCCCTGGTGGTCAGTGCACTCCCACGGGGGAGCACTGCTCAGTCACAAACTGGGCTGACAGCTGGCAAGTGCAGCAGTGGTGGCATGAGCCTCTCCTGCCTCCACCGCAGCACTAAGGATGCCTGACTGCATCAGTTGGACATTCCCCGAGGGCTCCCAGACTGCTAAAGGGTGCAGGCAGGGCTGAGGGGACCCACCCTCCCCCAGTGCATGAATGTCGTGCACTGGGTCTCTACTACAATAAAAAGGGCTTAGGTATCTCTCCATAACTTGGCATTGTAGGCTAATATACTGGAGTTGTTCAGAAAAAAACATAGTAGTTTCCAGTAAATGGGAGCAGGAAACACAATTTGATGAATTGTGTCCCCTAAGCCCTGGCCTCACATTCCTACTCCAAACTGACTAGTAGAAATGTGACTGGTAGAAACGCGACTGGTAGAAATTCTATAGATATAATATTATGTAACCCTTTGGCTATTTTAGCTGCCTTTCCTTGGCCTGTGTCCTTCTTGAGGTGCAGTATCATAAGGATACTAATTTTACCAATTCCATTCATAAAGGGTATTAGTAATCAAAGATTATACAAGCTCTCTGCCAGACTTGCTAAAACTTAGGATTCCAAAAATTCTTCCATATCAATGAGCTAAAACAGTAAGTAAGATGATGCAGTGGAAGTACAGAGAAAATAGGTCAGGTCAATAAGAAAAAAGGAAAAAAAAGACCTTATAATTGTACACACACACACACACACACACACACACACACACACACTTCCTCCCAGATTAAGTCTGGCAGGAATGGGAGCTGTTAGGGCACTTGCTACAACTGTAGGGTTATAAAGACAGTCAGAACTCAGGAGAATAATTACAAAAAACCCCCAAGACCCCAAAAGTTTACATTTTATACTTCTAAAAATTCTTCAGTAAATGAAGGCTACTGTTTTCCCTTCGAACTTTTTGCCTTTGTTGATAATAAAAATAACTCCAAGGGATCATCTACAATAAATTCTCACTGCAATTCTTCATGGCAGTGGTTGGGCTAAGATAAGATATACACTGATAGAACCAGTAAGGAATTAAATTTAGTGATTATTTTCAGATTTCAATATTATTTTCTCTTTCTTTGCCTTAACCAGGATGAGCTCTACTACTTCAGGTCATCTGCACAGGATTCCCTAAAAGCACTTTTCATGGATGAACCCAAACTATACACAATCTGCTTTCTCAGCAGAATCTAAGTGGATGAATTACTCATTCATCAGACTAATGGGCTGCATCAAAAGTAACCAACTACCAGACACATAAAGGGAGAAACTACTTCAAACAATTTGCACTTAAAACTTAGAGAACCTTCATTTATGACTGGCCAGTGATCCAGGCAAACAAGAAATGCTGCATGGACTGACACGTTTTTAGAAGAATAAAAGAGCAGCTATGAATTAGTGGGAGTGGCTCTTTTACTCAGAAATTCTTGGTTAAGAATATCTTCTTTAGGATGATACTCAGGAGCTGCCCTGAAAATATTATTCTAACTATCTGTGGAAGATAGAAAGCAAACCTGTGATTTAATTATAATCAACACTGTATTTCCAGATACTGGTTCAAGGTCACTCCCTTCTATCTTAAATGTCATCTCTACACATCTCCACTTTATCCTCCAACTTATTAAGCTGCTCAGGCTGAGCAAAGAATACGAGAAACCTGTTGGGGCAAGACAGATCCTGGAGGAACTGATTACTAGGAAAATTATACAGCCACGGAGGGCTATCATTTTCAAGAGGAAACATGCTAAAGACACACTTAATTTTTCAAATGTGCATTGTCCAATTTCTAGATCACTTATGCCTCCTGGGCAAACGTGAATGGACCATACTATTACCATACAAGCAACAAAACATAAAAGGACAGAGAACTAGTTTAACTGTGAAAGAGATGCAGGTGATAAATACTATGTTAGGCAAGCCATTTTATATGTTAGAGCTTCATTTTTCTTAACTGCATAAAATGATTAATAAAGTTTCACCCAGAGCTAAAACTTAATTCTACTTTTTTTTTTCCAGTTTAGTTTCCAGAACTGAATGTTTCTTTATTCCTGTCCTTACTATTAGATTGTATATTCTATGAGGATCCTATTGCATTTATCTACGAATCTTCTGCATTTTCTAATATTTTGTACATACTAATAGATTACAATAGTGTCTGCTGAAATAAATTACTTTTCTCTGCATTTCTCCTTTGGCAATGTTGTCATAAAAATAGAAGTTAACTCCTCAATCTGCTAATGACACACTGGAAAACTTTAGTAAGTCTGAAATGCTATATAATATTTGATAGAGTTGCTTAGAAATTATTCAGTAGCTCTATAGAGAAAAGTAGAAAAATGTAGTTGATAGAGAAGCAACAAAGACACATTGAACTTAAAAAAAAAAGTTGTAATTCATCTAGTTTTAACTATTCACTTCACAGAAGCCTAGCATATGAAACCACAGAGCTCTTGGGAGAACCTAACATTTACATTTTTTGGCCTAATTTGCCTTTATAAATACTTTTGTCAAATGTCTGTTTTGTGACAATGTGAGGAAACTGTAAACAAAACTCATACATATTTCTGAACTGGGAGAAAGGAAAAGAATACACTGCTCTTCACCTTTAAGTGGTCAGAAATGCCAAATCCAGATCCTTTATATAAATTAAGTCTCTAGACCTTGACAAGTGCCACATAAAAGGACAGTAGAGAAAACAGAGCAAACTAAGGTAAGATTAACCTAAAAATGTTTTTATTCTGTACATCTACCAAATGAATAATCGCAGGGAATCTGAACAAATGACATAGTATGAAACAATGGCACTTCCTTCCTATAAATCCAACTCTGTTATCTTATTTTTTCCTCACAGTATCTCTTCTTGGTTCAGAGAAACTAAGCACGGAGAGCTCAGTATACACTATTAACCGTTATACTGGAAAGCTGTGGAGGTATCCTGGCTATACCTTAGGCATCCTCATTCCCAGCCCAGGGCCTCTTCTTTATTAAAACTGCCTTACTGTTAACCCACTGTGACACTTTTGTATCCATAAATGCCACAATGTTGGTCACTTTTCCTAATCCAAGTAAATTAGAAGATTCACCCAGCTTGCCTTTGGTTTTCACCATCAGCAGCTCTATTACAAACATGGATTTGCCTAACAGTACCCCTGTCCTGTTCATCCTATGATTCATCAATAACAACTTAATCTACTGAACGCATGGAGCCACTTATCTGCCCAAACAATTCCACTACCTACTAACCTTCCCGTTGTCTTTTAACCTCCTTGTTCTCAGAGCACAAATCTCTCAAAGAAAGGTCCCAACCTACCTTTCTGCCTACGTGTACTTTGTATTCCAGCCAAGTAAGTCCAATTGCCAAAGTTTCTATGTTCCTAGGACATACTCCACATTCTCTGTCTGGTATCTTTGCTCACATGATTTCCTCACTCTGGAATGCCCATTCTTACAATCTCAATCTCTAGTACAACAAACCCTCCTCATCTTCCAAGGTCTAGTTCTAAGACCTCTGAATATTAGAATTGCTTTTTCCTTTCCATCTGGGACCAGCCTCACAAAATACCCTGAAATGTCTTTATGATCTTTTCAATCTGTACCTGTTTCTGTCATCATGCTGATACAACAGTATTGAGAAAAAGCTGGAAAAACAGTTGAATGGAGATATTTCTCTAAAATGCCTTCTCAATGTCATCAACTACAGTTAATGAGCTCCTCTTGGATACTTCCTGGGTCCTTCTTGACCCGGCTAAGGAGAGGAAGTCTGGCTCCAACAGTTAGGCCCGAAAGAGATGGGCGAGCCATTTCTTCATCTACACGCAGGCCGCTTGAAATGGAAACCTGAGTGCCCCGCCTCTCATTTGTGGGACATAGAAATCTCACTAAGAATTGGAAGGACCTTAGAAGTCACTGCATGGAGTTCCTCAGATAAAGTGTTCAAACACCCCTAGGGATTTGTCAGGCTAGTGTGTTGCTCCCTTCCAGAACCATAAGGAAACCTTCTCTTTCCAGCCAAGCCAACTACAGGAATCTGAATCTTGCTATTTGATGGGGATGATGTTGACAATAGAACCAGTATTCCAAGCTATTCTAGTATTTGTACTCCAGATACCATTTGCATGTATTTCTCAAGCTGTAATTTTCATTTTAGACTGTACTCCCAGAAACTAATTTGTCTGCCACGAGAAACCTAACCACTTTCACATCTAACTTCTGATACTGGCATACTATCAGGCTTTTATGTTTCTATCCGCTGCAGACTTACTTTTCCAACTTTATCTCAATCCAATTCTCCTCACATTCAAATATTTCACTGAAACAGATCTTCCTCAATAAATTTAGTACTTTGACACTTGCACACCTCTGGCTTGTGTCATTCCTGTCATTCCTTCCCTCTCCTCCCACACCACTTTGTGTATATGGGTAAATCCTGTCATTACTTAATATGGATCATGCACTTAAAATGTGTCAGAATAACAGAAAGTTAAAACATGGCCCTGGCTCTTTTGACTTTACAGTCTGGCTCATTCCTTAAGGTTGGTTAAAATGCTACCTTGTCCATGAGTTTCCCTTGAATTCTTAAAAATAAATATATATATATTTCAGAGAGGAAGGGAGGGAGAGATAGAAACATCAATGATTAGAGAAAATCATTGATCAGCTGCTTCCTGCACACCCTCAACTGGGGATTGAGCCTGAAACCTGGGCATGTGCCCTGACCAGTAATCAAACCATGACCCTCCTTCATTCATAGGTGGGCCCTCAAACACTGCGCCATACCAGCTGGGCCTGGAATTCTTGACAGAAGAAAGTTCTCTTTTCTGAATTTTCATGGCAATCTTCTCTTATGGAAATTTTGAGTCAGTTCTTAAGATATAAGATAAAGCATTATATATATAAAGTTCCTGGAGTATAAATAACTAATTTCTACCTCTTTACTACATCTGGAAGAATACTCAACAAATACCCATTCATTCAAAAAAATATTTAATCCCTATAAAATCCACCAAGATTTTAATATCTACTTAAAAGGAACCAGGTGCCTTTGTAGAGCTTAATCTAGAGGAGGACACTCTCATTAAATATGTAGAGAAGTAAATATGTGTAGGTGTATATACACTGTAATTAAATTGTGGTAAGTGATATGAAGTGAACACAGTACAGTGGTAAAGACACAATATAGTGGCAAAGAATAACAGTAAAACAAGTAATTTGTATGGAGTGGGGCAGAGGAAGAGAGAAGCCCTAATGAGGTAACATTTAAACAGAAAGATAAATTATTGGAGTTGCGTAAAAGGGCAGGCTGCAGCATCCTCAGGCAAGAAAAGAATCAAGGGGATGTAACGTCAGTATGAGCAGAACACATTCAGAGCAAGAGAGGCAGAACAGGTATCAATTAAGATGGCTTCAGAGATCATCTTCAGGAAACTAAATTTTATTCCAAGGGCAACTGGAAGCTATTTACAGGTAATAAGCAGGGAAGTGATACGATTAGCTTATATTTTAACAGAGTACTTTGGCTGCTGTGTAGCATAACTGGCTTTATCTGTTTGTCTCTAATAATATTTCCTGCTCAAGTTTTTCTGTGAAGCATTCATAGAAGGGGGAGCGGGGGAAGACTTACAGAACCATGGGCTATAATACTTTAATTTGCCAGAATCCAGAAAGACATCTGTTAAAACTTAGGATTAGATTAGGACAGCCTTCTAACTTCTGGGTTATAAAATGGTTTGAAGGGCAAAACCGAGGAATATTCTACAAGAATTATCCAGTATTATAAGGGCTTCTAAAGTTATGCCACCCTTTGTATGTGAGAGTTAAGCTTACAGAATACTGTTAAGAGCAAGAGTACAGAGTCAGATGGTATTAAGTCCTCGCTCTGCTAATTTCTAGCTGAGTGTCCTAGTGACATTTCCTATGAAGACCCATGGAACTTTAGATTGGCAGTACTATGTATAGAGGTTGCTAAAGGGGCTGTGCCCAGATTTCAAAAGCACTTGGGTAAATGACTCAAATTTCGTAGTTGCTCAATAAATAAAAAATATGATGAAAGTAGACTAAGCACCTTGCAGAACATGGACAGCAAACTGTAAGATACACAGCAAATGCTCAATAGATTTTTATTGGACAATACAATCTGTACTATATAGGGAAACCTTCAATAGTGATATAAACAAACCCTACTTTTCATTCATACCTCTTCATATATTAGTAATAAATCCAGAATTTATGTGACTCTTTTTTTAATGCCCTGTTGTAGGGACAGTGAAGAACACTAAACTGAATCCAAGATCTGGATTCTGGTCTATCCTACTCCATAATTTTGTATTCTTTTGGGTATAACAGCTATGTCAGGGTTTCTCAATTCTGGCATTATTGACATTTGAGGCTGAATAATTCTTTGTTGCATTGTAGGATGTCTAAGAGTATCCCTGGCTATTACTCACTAAATGCCAGTATCACCATATCAGTTGTAATCACAAAATGTCTGCAGACATTGCCAAAAGTCACCCCACTTTACTGAGAACCACTTTTGATCTCCGAGTCTCATCTGAAATGCAGGGAAACATGAAGATAATATCTGTCTTGTTTTCCTTCATGGGTGTTATATTATTCAAATAATATAATGAGTGGGAAGAAACACTGAGAGAGAAAAAGACCATGTGATATATGTAAAAGCATTATTAATACTCTGTGAGTAATTATTATTACTTTCTGTGAGTACTCAATAATGAGACGGAAGAAAAACACATCTTGTTTACAGAATGCATTTAAGGCTGAAGGCTATGTGCAGTCTAATATACCTTTTAGGTGGGTATTCATTAGATAGTGTTGGTTGAGTTATTCTAAGTCTGGGTCCAGTAGTAACTTCATTTACTTTTGTGGCATGTTCTCAGGTTTTGCTGCTGAGCTACCACAATGTAGTATGTTTGCACACCTACCTTTACTTGATGGACAGGCCTGGATTGAACAAGAATGACTATTCATTTCACAGATGGAAAACTGAGGTACGGAAGGTTAATTGCCTAGCTAAAATCATGCAGCAGTCAGTCTAGCGGCACCGTGCAGTCAGAATCCAGATTCTAACCTCAAGTCCAATGCTCCATTACTTGTATCATGGTACTTTCATCCAACCATTCTTATCTCTTAAGATAAAGATAGCTATTTTGCTTTCTGGGGCAAAAACAACAAAAACTGGGATAAGGGAACAGAGTTGTAGTTTTGAGAGAAGCTTAGAAAGAAATATACTAAACCTTTTTCTATTGGGAAACACAAGTGGATATTCCCTACATTTGGGTTAAATCAATGTCAAGTTATCCAAGCACCCTGTCAAGTCTACCAGATATGAAGTCCTTGCCATTAAGTTGTCCAGGAAGAGCCAACTGTAGTTGTTGCTTACCTCCAGAGTAGTTGTGTCTTGCAACTTAACTATGAGAAGGCATACAATTTGTGCTTAAACTGTTCCCTGCAGTATTCTTGGCTGTTCCCCCTCAATGCGGCTCTAAGTAGGTGAGAATGAACTTCCATGTACTAGTAGCTAGAGAGGCAGGCCACATTTCAGCATTTTATTAAAATTCACAAAAGCTTCAACTGCCATTCCGCTATATATTTTCAGTGTCAGAAACAGAACTTTTAAAGAATAACTCATAAAAAATGTAACCATTTATTTTACTCCTTTAAATTACCAGAACACCTCTGATTATTATGCCTTAATATGAGCTTTCATATGCTGAATGTTGCCACAAAGAGTCATCACTCCCAACCATTGATTCAAGTCTTCCAGTAATTCTCAGGAAACATGAGTTGGAGCCCACCTTTATCTTTATTATTACTGTAGTTTCAAAGAACATAACACTAGAAATTAGGAGATTTTGATTTTAGCCTGTTTTCCCCAAACATTAGGTAACTTAATCTTTATGGTCACAGTTTCCTCAGTAGAGAGATGGAATAATTCATCTTTGGGACCAATTTCAATTAGAAAAGTTTAGGTGTATATAATATTTCAATGAGAAACAAATGCATAGTTATCTTTTCTAAATGGATCTGAATATTAGTTGATATGCTTTAGACATCCTAACATTTCTTCTTTTTAAAAAAATATTTTTATTGACTTCAGACAGGGAGAGAGAGATAGAAACATCAATAATGAGAGAGAATCATTGATCAGCTGCCTCCTGCATGCCCCACACAGGGGATCAAGCCCGCAACCTGGGTATGTGCCCTTGACCAGGATCGTACCTGGGACCCTTCAGTCTACAGGCCAACGCTCTACCCACTGAGCCAAACCAGCTAGGGCTAGGCAACTCTTAATCACTCGAAAATGTGAGAACCCCAGTTCTGAATTAAAGATGTACAACATAGATATATAGTATAAGGAATTTAAGAATTGAATATTTAATAAGTGAGAGCTTTGAAAAAATATAAGGAAAGAAAAAGTCAAGATTCCACCAGTATCTAAAATAAAACATTTATTTTGATATTCTGAAAGGACACAGAGCTAGCATAGTCTCACTTGAAAGTTTACACAGACTGCCACCTAATAACCAAAGAACCTTCTGGAGTAACACTGAATTGCCAATGGCTCATCTTTGGGATTTGAGAGAAGTTTTTACACCCACTGTGTGAATAAAATCTCTTGAGTTTCAGATGAAGGGGAAATTATATATTTTCTGCAATTTTATTTTCCTAGATTAGTTGTAAAAATACAGGAGCTGAACTACCAGAAAGATAAACCTCAAATAGGAAATGCAGTGCTTTGTATGAAGAAACAGTTGGATATTAGTTCTTCACATGATTAATAAAATTAAGATTTATTCCCAGTTTAGCACAGTAGGGTCTGTCCTAACAACTCCTGTCTTTCTGAGATTGGGAGTTCACTTCGAGATCCTGAATAGGTCACCGAAAACGAAGAAAAACATGAGAAGGAAGCTGTGGGCAGAAAAGGTATTTCTCATTTCTTTTTTATGGCACCTCTCCCAGTACACAGGGAGCTAACACTCATTCTCTAACTGGTAAAACTGTACCTACTGGTTGCGGGCCCTTGGGCAAATTATTTAATATCTCTGAGCCTTGGTTATAAAATCAGGATAATAAAAGGACTGTTTTAAGGATTATTACCAGGAGTTCACTTAGGTGACAGCATAGTGGTTAAGTTAGTTTCCCTTAAAATAGGGATGAGAATAGCAACTACCTCATGACAGTGTGCATCTAAACACGTATGTAGCACAGGGCCTAGGTACAGTATTATCGAGGTACAGTAAGCCCTCGATAATATTCATTATTGCTACTTTTAATCTACTGCTCTTTCTACTAGTAAACTTGGCATAGCTACAGTTCCCCAAGTTCTTTGATTTGTCCTTCAGCTATTACTCCACAGCTAACCTTTCTTTCTAACCTCTGCTTTTCTCAATTTGGGAGTTTTGCGGGTGTGTCAGTGAATCCTACCCACTTGGTCAGCCATTTGCTTCCAATCTGCATCTATTTTCTTTTTTAAAATATATTTATTTCTTTCAGAGAGGAAGGGAGAGGGAGAGAGAGATAGAAACATCAATGATGAGAAAGAATCATTGACTGGCTGCCTCTTACATGCCCCCTACTGGGGATCAAGCCTGCAACCCAAGCATGTGCCCTTGACTGGAATCGAACCTGGGACCCTTCAGTCCCCAGGCCGATGCTCTATCCACTGAACCACACCGGCTAGAGCGATCTGCATCTATTTTCTTTGCAGCGTCTCAAAGTTTCAGGCTTCTCTCTCCTTCTTTTCTAATGATAAAAGATGCTTTTTATGGGGAGAGGGTGTTTTCCCACCATGAAGCAATTCTCCAACACCAACTGGGTGTCTACAATTCAATATATAATTCTTACATTATCTACCCAGAGATAGAATCAGATTCTAGAGGTTGAGGGCTCAGGTCTATTAGACTGCCTGCCCTCCACTTCAGATGCCAATCATAACCCCAGGTTGTTACCCTTGCTTCTCACCAACTGACTATAAATCAGGGGTTCCCATAACCCCCTCTCCTTGGGTTATATTAATTTGCTAGAGTGGCTCACAGAACTTAGAAAACCCACTTACTCACTGGATTATCAATTTATTAAAATGGATATTAAAGTATACAAATCAGGGTAAGGTCCCAAAAAAGACATAATGAAAGACACCTTTATTCTCTCTTCCCTTAGGAAATATCAAGGGTTTTTGGAGCCCTGTGCCAGAAATGGGATAAAAACCACACACACACACACACACACACACACACACACATTAATTCAATATTATATTATAATACATATATTATAATTCAAGATATCACACTGCTCCTTATTTTTACATTTCTGTAGTCATTTCATTAGGATTTGGAAAAGGAAAAGAGATGTGCCCAAAATGCCATCATGAAATGGAAATATGATACATTATATTGTTTTTGCCCATCTTATATTGTCTATATTTTAGCTTCTTAAGAGTAGGTAAGAGGTGGAATTAGAATTGGAATGTTATGGCTTAGAATTCTACCTCTTAATTCTAAGCCATAACATGACATCATGCACCTTGTGGTATTTCTGAAATCATAATAAGGGAAATTCTTTTCATGGTTAGTTTCTAGAAAGTTTATGGGCCTTTTATAAGGTGCCTAAATAACAGGTAGAAAAAAGCCTAGTGAAGCATCTAGCTTAAGCTACTCAGCAGTAATTTTCCCTGGGAATCTTGCATCTAAGTAAGCCTATATTTGGAGAGGTGGGACCCACCTGGCTGAGCTGCATGTTAATTAAGTCCTATAATCCTGTCATCTGTAACTATAGGAGTTATAGTCCACCAATGGACCTGGTTGTCTCATATACCACAGTTTATCAGCGCTCTCCCACAGAGAGCCTATGAGTGCTTAAAGCAGGCCCACAGACTAGTTTGTTCTACAAGAAAAAAGTCAGGACTAATTAAATTTTCTCTTCTAAATGTACAACTTAATATATAACCTGGAGTTTGTATTACTCTAATATACACTGTGATCTTTATGACTTCATACACATAAAATGAGATTTGTGGGGGGGGGGGGAGATATATGTTTATTTTTAGTTGCACATTCCTAGGTCATTCCTATCAAGTATGTCTAGCTCTTTAGCTACCACTAGTGTGTAGCTAAATATATAAGTTTCCAAGTTTTTAACTGCAGCACAAAGAAGGGCAATGGGAGCCAGGAGGTTATGTGTTAACCATTCCTTAAACATGCACAGACACACATTCCTCTTCAAGATAATTTACTTGGCCTTTTGTCCCTTCCTGAACCAAATTAGGTATGCATAGGGGTAGGTTGCAAGATGTGCCACGCATGCTGGCAGGGAAAAGAGTATGTCACTGAGAGTAGCAAAGTAGAGGCTAGATGACGCTGATATCAACCCAAACTCAATTCAGCAAGTATTTATTAAGTACCCTGTATCCCAAGGTGGGGAATTCAGAATTGAAGAGGATGGGAGTTCTGGTTGAAACCTGCTATTTGTAAAGCAAATTTCACAAATGGCATAAAGCACATAGATAGAAAAGGATGGAGGTGAGAAAGGGAAGGAAGGAAGGTTAGCAGGGATGCTCAAAGGGGTATAGGGGATAGTATTAATTCTGATCTGCTTATGGCCCCTACCTCTTCAAAAAGATAAGTGATTGTTATGACCCATTTCACAAGATTATCACGCATCCCCACCACCACACACACACAAAATCCCCCCCACACACACACAAAAACTAGGAAAACCAGTAAGAAACTCATGTAAACAGATAGATATTAGTTATCTCTCTGGTTTACTTATCTATTCTCAGTTCCTACATGTACTCTAATAACCAGCTAATCTTCTGAATCCTCTATGTGGTAAGTACTGGTAAAAGTAGTTGGGAGACAGTCTTTTTTTTATTTTTTAATATATATTTTTATTGATTTTAGAGTGGAAGGGAGAGGGAGAGAGATAGAAACATCAATAACGAGAAAGAATCATTGATTGGCTGCTTTCTGCATGCCCGCAACCCGGCCGTGTGCCCTGACAGAAATTCGAACCGTGATCTCCTGGTTTATAGGTAGATGCTCAACCACTGAGCCACCCCAGCCAGATGAGGCAGTTTTTTGTCCTCAGTTAGCAAATTAGCTCCTGAGTAATATCACAATGAACAGCACTAGAAACATCTATATAGGATCATGATGGAGATGATTTTTGTCCAGTTTGCAATTCAATATCATTTTGGTGAGGTTGCCTATACTTGGCCTTTATTTAAGATGTAGTCTCTGAATAACAAAAAATAAAAATTAAGATGTTTTCAAAAAAAATTATACCTTCTCAACTCTTTCACTGTTCATTTACAATTAAAATTTCATAGAACATAAGAACTAGAAGTCATTAATTACCAGTCTGATGCACATACCCTCTGAACCAGCAATTCCACTTCTAAATATCTACTGACACACATGTAAAATGTTATGTGAACAAAATTATTTGTTGCAGGACTGTCTATAAAAGCAAACAAATGAAAATATAACTTAAATGTTCATTGATAGGGCACTGATTAATGATCATCTATAATAATAAAAGTGTAATATGTTAATTAGACCAGATGACCTTCTGGATGAAGCCAGGGCTAGGAGGGAAGCCCAGGTCCCGGGTGCCTGCCATCAGCTGGAGGAAAGCTCAGGTCCCAGGAAGAGGGAAGCCAGTGCCAGCAGCCGGGGGAAGGAAGGCCTACTCTTGCACAAATTTCATGCACTGGGCCTAT
>PVJC01024190.1:0-25750 GCA_004026665.1 Murina feae
AAAAAGGAGACATATGTACTACATTTTGTAATATTTTAAGCAATAAAACAAAATTTTTAAAAAAAGGAAAGGTCCTCCCACCACCTCCCTGGCCAAGGTAGTATCAGTGGGGAGGACCTGGTGACCATTTACTAACTGGGTGCTCAGGTGCGCACGTTGTCCAACCCCTAGAGAGCATAATGGAGATCCCTAAGATAGAAGATAAGGTCTTTTCTATATTGTTTTCTGTTGTTTTCCCAGACCAACTACAGTGCCTGGTGTGAAATAGGGACCCAAGGATTACTCATGCTGATGGGCTGAAAGTGATGTAATAATCCTGCCCCATTTAATTATGTGAGACTGATATAATGGCTCCCCAGATCTCCCATTGATGGAGAAAAAAGACCCCACTGGAGCTGATTTAGTGGACTTCATACTCAACTGGTGTTCCCATCACCACCATCAACACTTTCAAAGGTAATAAAAACACCAGGGCTTCTAGTGACTAGAAAACTCATGGAGGTGGGAATGTCCCAGTCAGCACATCCGGTAGATTATAAAGAGAGGCTGAGACCTGTCCTGGACTCCTCAGCCAAGAACAGACTTAGGCTTGAGAGGGGTTGAGGAAGAGTCCAGAGCTTCCCTGACCCAAAACGGAAATAAGCCTTCCGTTTCTTTTCCTTCCTAAAGGGCCTGTCAGAAACCATAGACACCTGGGGGAGGGGGAGGGGCTGTGTACGGCATATCATAGCTGCTCCCCCAGCGGAACTTACCTTCCTACAACTGTGTATGTGTGGGTGGGCGTGTAGACTCAAAGATTGTTTTAGAACTTGAATACTGAACTATTTTCCTGGGTAAATGGCACCGAGGAGGGAGTTGAGTTTGGGCTGGGGACAATGGGCGGGGAAGCTTTGAGGCAGTCATCAGCATCTGCCCTTCCGTCATTTTGGTATCTCAGACTCCAGTTACACCTCTTCTCAATAGCATTGCACTCTGGAGAACAAGACTGACCCTGACCCTGACACTATTGCCAAAACCCCTCAGAACGGCCAGAGAAACATCTCTTTCCACTTAGTGTAATAAGCCCTCTATGGCTTGTAAAGTGGTCTGAGGGACTGTAGCAGAATGAAAATGGAAGACTTTTCATCAGGATTTCAGCAATGTGAGGGCAGAGCTAAGACTTTTCATCAGGATTTCAGCAATGTGAGGGCAGAGCTAAGCCAGGTATGAGAACTGAATGCAGAATGTCTGCTTGCACAGCCCACAGAAGAACACCCCACACACTCACACACACATGCACTCACACTCTCACACAAACACAATTGTTTTTCTACCTGTTTCTTTTTTTCGATATATTTTTATTGATTTCAGAGAGGAAGGGAGAGGGAGAGGAGACAGAAACATCAATGATGAGAGAGAGTCATTGATTGGCTGCCTCCCACACACTCCCAACTAGAGATTGAATCTGCAACCAGAGCTTGTACCCTGACCAGGAATCAAACCATGACCTCCTAGTTCATAGGTCGACACTCAACCATTTAGCCATGCCAGCTGGGCTGTTTCTTTTTTTTAAGTCATTGTTTCTTAACCTTCACTTCCCAGAGTTTTTTCCTACCTATAACTGACTGTGACCAGGGCCAAGCTTTTTCTTTTTTAATTATACATTTTAAAAATTGTATTTCTACTTCTATTACAATAGTAACAATTATTATAGGAAAATGAAATAGACAAGAAAAAATTTTACTACCATCTTTCTAAAGAAACTTCTCTTACTAATACCAAATTATAACCTTCCAGACATTTTCTATGTCTAGGTTTTCCTATGCAATGATACATATATTTATAAATATATGATTCATCTAATCTAATAAAAGCATAATATTGAAATTGACTGTTTCTTCAGGACACCTAAGCCACGTCCACCAGCCAATCAGAGCGACCTTATGCAAATTAACCCAGCCAAGATGGAGGCCAGCACTCAGAGCTGGCTACCCCCACATTTCCCTAGTTCAGAGTGGGGCAAAGAGGAGTTTTCTCAGTTATTGTTTATTGATCAGGACTGACAGCATCAAACTTGGATGGGACGGAGGCAACCCCACCAGAAGGTATGGAGACTAAAGAAACAGTCTTGTGTCCCCTTAATAGTCAACGTCCTATGTATGATTCCTTAACAAAGACATCTGCCTCCACTTTTCCCATTTCCCCCCAATAACACCATCACTTTCACCTTACCATTGTCTTCCCTAGTTATTTCTTCTCTCTTTCCCCCCTTCAAGTCTCTTTCCCTCTCTCCCTCCTTCTCTCCCTCCCTCTCTCTGCCCTTCCCTGCTTCTTCTTTGCCTCATGCTCTCATTTTCCTTCCAAATATGGAATGGAGATCTTCATGAAAAGTTTGTGAACACAACAGATGAAAAAATGAAGGCCTCCTGGCTGACCTGGGACCTACTTCTGATTCCCCTCCAGCCCGGGCAGGCACTGCAGAATATAAGGTCAAAATCATTCTTACAGGGAGTGAAATCAACCAGTCTGTCAGTCTGGCTCCTCCCTCTGTCCTGAGGGGTCGGGTAGAGGCAGAGATGGAACCTGTGCTCAGAAGACCTCCAGTGTGGGGACCAGGAGTCCTGCAGAGCCCTGTAGTGCCTGCGTAGTGCCTGGTCACCTGCCTTTGCCAGTCCTCTCCTCCCTCACCAGTCCTCAGAAATTGCTATGTGGGGCCTCAGGGAGGCCAGTGGACTACATGGAGAATTTGGCAACTTGTAAATCTGTCTTCGAGGATCTCAGGGGCAGCAGCATGGGTGCTGTTCACCTGGCCAGCCTCCCACCACTATAGGCTTCCAGGTTGCTTGCTCAGCGCACACTCAGGGGTGACAGCCAACCCCAGCCCTCCACCAGTGCAAACTTTGCACCCATTCTGGAAGAGGGCAAGAAGTGGGGGAGGGAGACCAGAGGAAAATAGGGAGAAGGAAGTCCTGCAAAAATCCTACCTTCTCCACAAAGCTTACCCTGCCCCTCGAGCCCTTGGCCTCGTCCTTCCTTGAGGCTTCCAGGACATTCATCAGCATGTGTGGAGCATGTGCATCCTTGTTACCCTATGAATGCAACTTGTCTCCAATACACAAAGCCACTTCTCAGTACAGGAAGCAAAATGATGCATTATTTATTGCTGTGACCCCATACCTACCAGTGGCCGGTAAGAGCCATTTGCCAACTGGGTCATTCCTTGGGCCAATACTAAGATTACAACTCCATGCTATGTTTGAAGGCGATCCTATTTTGCCTGGTGTTCTATGTTCTATTTTGCCTGGAGTATTTGATATCCCCACAAAGAGGGAATCCCAATTACTTCTGTCATCATATTACACAATGACTTCTGGGGACAGCAATAAAGGGGAGATGGGGGTTAGCTAGTGTATAGAAAATCACTCAGATTCAAGAACTTTGATCATCACCCTCTGTGATCCTGTGTCCCTTTCCAGGAGGTTCCCAACCAGCAATTTGCGAGAAACCCTACCAGCCAACAATAAAAGCAACATCAAAACATTTCCACAGGAACCATGGTCCACACTTTTAAATGTGCAAGGAGTAATCTGTCTGTCTTCTGCATCGGTGAAGACTACCCCAGAGAAGGGAAAACCGCAAAGTAAAGGGCCCGCACTCCCTCAGATGCAGCACTCTGTCATGCAGTGATTTCAAAGTGGGATGCATGGAGAGGTATTAGCTTTGCAGGAAGGCTGCTCCCATTTCGATTCCCCTTCAAGGACACTGGTTCCATCAGGCACTGGGATCTCCTTAACTCTTCTCAAACATTGAACTCCCATTTTAACTTCAAATAAATAGTGATAGCCCTCAACAGATCATAATATTTAGCTAGTTTCATAACATGGGTTTCAGTGAATACATCTGCCCTTTGGTCTCCAATATTTAAAGCAAGTAATATGGCTTTATTTTCCATTGGCATTTGTGATATAGTTTCCTTTTAAAGTAACTACATTTAAGTAAAATATTGGGTCTGGTTGTTAAAGGAAAAGGAGTAAGTAATAGCACAGGTGTTCACAGCTATGCCAAAAAAATGATGACCATTGAATCCTCAAAACCACAGGTTGGGAACCACTGAAGTTGGGAAAAGGAGAAAGAAATTAGACAAGTCCAGTTCTCATCTTTGTCCTGACACTTTCCAGTGTGTGGCCTCGGACAAAACACTGTAACTCTTTCCATGACTGTTTCCTCCTATGTAACATGAGGAGAGTTGGTAAGCCAAAGGCTTTTAAAGCATATTCTAATTCTGAAATTCCAGGATGTTTTATTATTGTGAGTTGGAGGGAGGTGGGGAGGCGGGGAGGAGCATGGAAAAAAAATATAGTAAAAAGAGGTGGAATTCTTCTGCCTTTTGTCTTTGAAGATAGCAAAGGGGAGCTCTCTCTTTGATTTCACTATGAACTGAGACCCAAAAGTAATGCCCATCTGTTAGCAATTCCATCTGTAATCCTCCCTGGCCCACCCACTGGCCCTCAGAGGCAGGGCAAGCAGCAATCCGCCCCCCACCCGCCTTCCTCAGAGATTGCAGCCACTTAGTTCTGAAGATGAACAGCCAGAAAGAGAAATGGAGAGTCCGTGCCCTGTCTGCCTGGTCGGAAGGCCCCTCACTAATCTCCCCCATCCTGAAACCTGAGGCCCTGGGAATGGCCTGTTCATGAATGGCCTGGGCCTGGCCTAATAGACAGAGAACTCCTTAGGGGATCCTATCAGTCCCTGCTCATCTCCCCATTGTGACAGGTGAAATGAGAAGCTTGGGCACAGAGCAATTGGTCCCCTTTCCAGAAGCCTGGTTGGAGCTGGGGATGGATCAGGGAAGCAAGGCAAACCCCTTGTATTAGCCTCAGAGGCCTTTTTGAAAAGAGAAAGAATTTGATCTTAGATAGATTTGTCTAACAGTCCTTGAAATGGATTGAATAAAATGTCTGGATCTGAAGAGCTCAGAGGTGGACAAAGCTCTCACATGGCTCTGGGCAAATCAAGACTGGGAAACAGAGTCCAGACACCTGAGAGGAGGCAGGAACAGGCACCTGCTGGCTCAGAGCCTGAGGACCACTCCTCAGACAACACCAGGCATGTTTATATGTGCAATGTTTTTAAAGACAGAGGCTCTGAAATAAAGAGCTTGGGAGAGTTATGTAAGAAGGAAATCTCCCAATTCACCTTCAACTAGCATTGGTCTGCAGTCTTCTCTCCCCAACCTATCACTAGTCATTCTTCTGGCACCTCCTTGGAATTTCTACCCACAGACTCTAAATTAAAATTTTTAATTATTTCTTTCCACCCTTTGTATCAGGGCAGCCAACTGAAATGCCCATAGAGAGTGCACTGTGTATGATGAGAAATAGTGGGAGCTGGTGAGGAGGATCCAGACCCGTCTCCAGGTGGTGGCTGAGGCTCACTCTCCCTGACGGCTGGCAGGGAGGTCAGCTCAGAGTACCTAATTATTTGGTTTCTACTCCCAAATCCAACATGTTGTGTGTGTGTGTGTGTGTATGTGTGTGTGTGTGTGTGTGTGTGTGTGGAGTGTTTCCCCCATACCACCAGTAAGTAATTCTCTGACACCAGCTGGGTGTCCTACAGTTCCGCTTGATTCTATCACTATAGGGAGATCGTATCGGATCCCACAGGTCGGGGGCTCAGTCTCACAAGACTATGCCCTGGCCCCAACTTCAGGTGCCAATCCCAAATCCAGATTGTTACCTGTGCTTCTGACCAACTGCCTACAAATCAGAGGTCCCACAATTCCCCCGCACCACCACCACCAATCCCTCGGGCTTGATTAATGTGCTAGCGCAACATTTAACTTAGTAGAGCGCTAGTTTATTATAAAAACCATATAACTCGGGCCCTAGCCAGTTTTTCTCAGTGGTTAGAGTGTCAACCTGGGACAAAGGGTCTCAGGTCAAGAGCATGTACTTTGGTTGCAAGCTCAATCCCTGGCCCAAGTCGGGGGTGCGTGCAGGAGGCAAACAATCAATGTGTCTCTCTCACACTGATGTTTCTCTCTGTCTCTCCCCTTCCCTTCCACTCTCTCTAAAAATCAATGGGAAAATATTCTCAGGTAAGAATTAACACACACACACATACGTACATACATGTATACATACATACATAATGATGCAGAGTATATATTTCACCAAGTAGGGAATGTGCTGGGCCTGACTGTGGTCTAGAGATAATCCAATGAATAAATAGCAAATGCAGCTTTGCATGCCTGCTAGGTTTTAGGGCTGGCTTAGAAAGGGCAGCTTCTCAGTTCAAAGAAAAGGAAAGAACTTCCCCAATTATAATATGCTTAAGCCAGTCTGATAACATCAGCTGGCAAAAGGCTCCTTGAACAGAGAGTTGCTTTGACTAAACAATATTTTCTTGTGTTAAATGCAAATGAACCAGAACCATATGTGGCCAGTCTCCTGCCTTGGGGTTCAGTGGGGATGGAATAGAAGTGGTTGGGGTGAAGAAGGGCATTGACAGAAAACATTTGAGATTCTACCTTAAAAAAAAAAAGGAAGATGTGTAAAAACAAAAGTAGCAGCTGTTGCTCCCAACCTACTTTTTCCAATCCTAAAATTGTCCTGAGGTTTCCCTGGTCCTAATCTGATTAATGATATAAAGCCAGACTTTCCAAGTGCTCACTGGTAGATCTGAAGCCAATGCATGACAGGCTAGGGATGCTGGTGGTTTAGCCACCTAATCCTCTGTTTGCCTGTTTCCATGCAGGCAGAAACAAGGCTTGGAGCTCTCTGTGAATGGAGCATGGAGGATCCTGGATAATGCAAATTCCTATGTAATCTCACCTATATTTGGAAAATGTATTAAGGAATTACTTCAAAAGCTACTTACTCTCTTGGCTTGCACTCATGGTTTTATATGTTTGCATTCTGGAAGGGTGGTCTGGATGTGTGTGGGTGTAAGACATTGAAGTAGGGAGATGGGAACAGCAAGAGAATGGAAATAGGGAGGAATTTATAACTTAACTGGCTTTGTTTGTATTTTTGTGTTTTAAAGGGGGAGGAGCTGGAGAGTTGAATGGAAGCCTAGGAGGAGGCCTGGACAGCTCACCCCTCAAGCAGAAGGATTGCACATTAATAATTAAAGAATCCACTTAATTAAAAAGCAGTATTTGATGAATTCTTCCTTTTACTAGTACAAGTCCCTCTTAGCGCCCCCCCCCCTCCCCCCGTACCATGTCTTATGCACCACCACAGCTTTTCAGTGAAGTGCTTACAGGAGAGCCTGGGTGTGGTAAGTACTATAGACATGTTTGTTGGTGGTAGCGTTGCTATTATTATTGACTTTTTTTTTTTAGAATCTCAACATACTTGTATTGAGCGACCTGCTCTTTACCAGGCATTATGTAAGCCACTGAGGATGCAGAGAGAAATGACAGTCTGGGTCCTCAAGGATTCACATTTCTATGCCTCAATAATTTAAGTCATGATGTATTTCAGTCTGTGACCTACCTGTACACCTTCTCTTAGCTGTCCTCACATACACAAGTGAGGCTCAGAGGACCTACAAGGAAGTGTAGTGGAGAGGTATGTTTGAGTAAAGAGATAGAATCCCACTGGCTGGCCAGACTAGGCGGCCACCAAGAACCATGAAATCTGCCTTCCTGACCCCCATCTCCTTTTTCCACATACTTTTCTCCATCAGACTCTTGTAACTGTGCCCTTGCCCAACACAATCCTTAAGAAAACATCTAGAGTTTATACTTAATATAAATTCAACTCTCCCAGGGGTAATTTATAATAGTAAAAGCATAATATGCTATTAGACCATATGACCTTCCGGATGAAGCCAGAGCTGCAAGGAAAGCCCAGGTCCCGGGTGCCAGAGAGAAGCCGGTGCCAGCAGGCAGGGGAAGAAAGGCCTACTCTTGCACGAATTTCATGCATCAGGCCTCTAGTTTAACTATAAGCCTTAGTTTAATTATGTTGGCAAGTCTATGTCCCTCTTTGAAAGGAAAGTTAGGCTCTAGTTAAGGAATGGAAAGTATTATTTCAGGAATAAGTCTTCCCTCGATCTGTGAAATCACACAGCTGAGTCCATGTCTGAAGCCAGCTCTGCTTCCACCTGCCCCAATTCTCCTTCTCGGCCACCCAGCAGCAGTTGCACCCTTTTGGGAAGGGAATTCAATCCCAGAGTCCCCACTGCAGGTAGTCCCAGCACTTCTTTTGGTCTGTGCCTCAGATGCCTTTTCCCAGCTGCAGATGAATCTCCAGAGCTCCACATTCATAGATGCCCTATGCCATCCCCTAACTCTCTGCATACCAACCAAAGCCTGACCAGGAGACACTCCAGCCATCCTGGAAAAGGGCACACAGAATGTTTCCTTATCCCGGTGAAGACCTGAAGCTGTCCCTTGGCTATCCATCTTTATTCTTGTGAGGCACCAGTTCCAAATTCTTGCTGGGCAGTAGCTTTCAAAGAGCTGCATCATTTAGCAGACACCTCATCTCTGCCCTTTGTGTAGTTAATGATGTGTGCAAAACCTACATTCATCACAAAAGACAGGCAACGTCACACAGAGTCACTTCCTTTCCCTGGGATACGTCTGGACTCTCCCTGCCTCAGTGACCCCTCACAGAAGGAAATGTAATACCAACTGAATTTTTACCCACCACCTTTTATCCCTAAGGCTCAAATTCACCAGCCCTCTTCTACACATACAACCTTCACAGTCAAAAGGTGAAGATAATTTTTCAACTGTTTACTCCCCTTTCCTTGTTCTTTTCTGATAAATGTTCACTGACCCTGGTGACTCCTTTGAGGGTCTCCCCTTTGTCTTCTGGCATCTGGTCCTGTCTGGATGCTTTTTCCCTTCTGAGAGCTTATCCTTGTCACCCAAAACCTACTATTCTTGAGTTAGAATGTCTAATTTGGCTCAGAAAGTGCCTCTTACTTCCTCCCAGTGATAGCAACAATTTTAGCTGAGGAGAAAATGCAGATCTGGGTTCTAAAACCTGAATTTATTGACCCTAAAAATCTTTATCTGGCCTTGGGTCCTAAAGGGGTAGAATATATTAGACTTGAAATATCTTAAGAATAGAGACTATGTATTAACTATCTCTTTATTCCCATAGCACAAGGTAAGGGCCTGGCACATAGTATGTGCGCAAAAGTGACTGACAATAAATAAATGATGCTCCTGTTTTAGATGCTGTGCTCTTAAGTGTAAATATGACGTGTGAGTGTGGTCTACCAAGAACCAATATCAGTAAGGACTGTTAAAGTTTTATCACTTTGTAGAACATTTAAAACAACGGTTGTCAGTCCTCAAGAACAGGTTAGAAATTCTAACATCATACTATGCTGATTTTGGAGTGACATGCTGGCACACCTGAAACTTTAAGAATTTAATTATTAGCAACATGAATGGCTATTCATCCCAAGGCTAAGAAAACCAAAGAATGGTCTTGAAACATAGGGATAGATATTTGAAGATACACAAGGCCATTAGGATGATTTAGGCTGATCTCAGCGAGGCGGTCTAGAAAACCATTGCAACTAGAAAGCTGAAATGTAATGAGAAAAGACTGTATTGACCAAAGGGTGGTGGACAGCTATTCAGAGAGAGCAAGAATTTGGAACTGGTAATGGAATGGAGAAATTGGTCGGAATAAAGATTCCAGATGATATGCAGACAACTGACTTCCAACAAAGGTGCTAATTCAATGGAGAAAGGAAAGTGATGCTAGAACAGTTAGTCATCTATAGCAAAATAAAATTTAAAAATCAACTTCAATTTGTACTTTATATTGTATACAAAAATTAACTCAAATTGTATCAGAGACATAAGTATAAAACTTAAAACTATAAAACATCTAGAAAAAAACCTTTGTGACCTTGAGTTAGACAGATTTCTTAGATGTAACAGCAAAAGCATGATTCATAAAATAACAAATTGATCAATTAAACTTTATCAAAGTTAAGAACTCATGCTCTTCAAAAGACTTTAAGAAAATGAAAGTATAAGCTACAGAATGCGAGAAAATAGTGGTAAATCACATATCTTATAAATACTTGAATCCAGACTATTATAAAGTATTCTCAAAACTCAATAAGAAAATAAACAATCTGAATAATAAAATGGGGAAAACAGTTATCTACATTTCAAATTTATCTGTGATGTTTAGTTGTTGTCATGTTTACCGTTTTAAAGCAAACGCCTTAATTCAATTGTTATTTCTAAACTTGGATATTTTCAAATCTAACAAAATCATCAATAATTTTTGGTATCATCTAAATATGCAGTTCATATTAACTGCATATTTAGATGATACACTTTTACACTAAGTTTGTATAACTCAGGATCCAAACAGGGCCACACATGTTTTGTTTTAATGTGTCTTAAATTGCTTTAAATCAAGAGCAGAGTCTCCTTCTCCCCATTCCACCCTTTTTCCATACTTTCCTTGTTAAAGAAACTGGATCAGTTGACCCTCAGACTGTCCCACAGTCTAGCTTTACCTCTTTGTTTTCTCCTGGTATCATTTAACTTACTTCTTCGTCCCCTGTATCCCCATACAAGGAAGTTTGTGCTAGAGATTTGGTTAAATTCAAGTTCAACGTTTTTGGCAAGAGCACTTCCTAGGTTACGGTAAATACTTCCATTGAATCATATCAGGAGATACACCATGTGTTAATGATGGTAAAATTGATAAAAATGACAATGATGATAGCAGCTTAATCCCTCCACTGAAAAGTTCCCCACTAACCTTTCTTTTTTTTTATCTCCAACATTTAATTTTATAATTTCACCCTTTGATGATCTTTGCCTGGATTAGGGATATGATTAAAAATTGCAAAATGGTGATTTTTTTAATTCCATCATTTCTTTCACTTTAGTAGACTGAATTATTCTCTTAAAAATACATCATCTACAAGGACTATTTAGTTATCCTGAAATGGAGCTCACACAGAAATCACGCTAAATTAATTTCCTTTGACTACCAGTTTTTACAATTAGAAGTTGCTTTTCTTCCTTAAAAAAAAAAAAAACAACAACAAACAAACAAACAAACACCTGATATGAGGGTAGTTTCTGGAGAAGTCTTTTGTGTTTGTGTGTGTTTTATTTTCACTCCTCAGCAGACTGCATGAGGAGAAGCCTGATGTTGTGCTTCTCATACATCTGTGCACAGGAGCAATGCAATGCTGGACTGATGCAGCTGCCTTGCATGGCCCACAGACAAGCCTGAGAGTTAAAAGTCAATATGCTGGGGGGCGGGGGGGAGCGGGGAGCGGTTCTAGATGACAACCTAAGAGGATCCTGAGCTCACCTCCTAGCGCCAAATCTGCAGGAACACGTGGAACAACTGGCTGATGACACCTACACGCCTTTGCATTGGGCAAGCAAGAGAAATTTCGTATACAAACAGGTAGCACAGGCTGGGACACAACCTCCCCATCTCCCCACAAACCCTCACCTCCTAACTGACCCCCATGCGCGGCGCACAGCCTGAAGGAAATTCAAACTCGGAGGTGCTCCTTGAGGAACAAACGCTTTGAACCCCACATCCTGCACCACCAACTTTTAAAACCTGCTCCTGAGGGACGAGCCCCCAAAACATGTAGCTTTGAAAACCAAGAAGACCCACCGGCTGGAGCAACTCGCCACAATGACTCACCTGGCCAGGAGCATGGAGCCTGGGCTCTGTGTGATTGAGGCCCCTATTGCTGCCTGCGGGGCAGCCAGCTGGTCTGACACATCTGCACCTGCTGGATGGAAGCTGCCTGGGATGGAGACTGCGGGTGCTGTCTTCACACGCTCTTTCCCGGTCACCGCCCTTTGTTGTTTTCTAAGTCTGTTTTGTGTCGCTCCAGAATACCAGCATCTCCTGGGTGGGAGCTTAGACCCGTGTCTGCTGCTACCGGCGGCACCTCTCCAAGGCCTGCTCTGGTGGCCAGTGAGGCTTTCTCTTGCGGGTCCCTCGGGGCTGCAACCAGGGGAGAAAGGGCTCTAAAGGGGCCACCACCTCCAGGGCACAGCCAGAGGCAGCAGACCCAGGAGCTCCGTCTTTCTAGGAGAGGCCTGTTAGCTTCTGCTCATGGCTGCAGCCTGAGGGCCGGGCTTCTAATTAAACACATCTGGGGGCTGACTAATCCTTTTCAGAGGCCTCGGAGCATGCGCCGGCACGCACCATCTCCCCGCAAACCCCCACCCCTTACTGACCCCCATGCACGGCACACAGTCTGCGGGAAACTCAAACTCCCATGGGAGCTGTGGAGTGCTAATACCTCCCTGAAAGAGCTTTTTACCCATGGCTTGGTGCACTTGTCTTTTTGGCTGCCCTCCACGGGATACCCCTTGATTGCCTGTCTCAGAGGTCAAAGGACTTTGTTCCTGGATCCCACAGAAGGTAACTATTGGAGAGTTAGATCTTGGAAGGTTTACCACCCCCACCCAATGAGACACACCCCAAGACTTTCTGTCAGAGACCTGTTTGCTTGTCCTGGAGCTTGAGCCTGAAGCAGGCTTCCGATTTGGCACAACATTAGAGGCCTACAGAGTTAAAATTATATTACAAAGCCATAGAGATCAAAACAGTATGGGGTTGGCATGAAACACACAGAGATCAATGGAATAAAATAGAGAGCCCAGAAATAATTATATATATATATATAATCTGTGTGTATATATTATTATATATGCTAAATGCTATTACATATATGCTAAATGTTATATAAACATGTGGTGATATATATTTTTTAAGATGGCTAATTGTTAAAATTTTATAAAGCTAGGTGGTAAATATTCAGGTGTTTATGCGATTCTCTAAACCTTTCTAAAGTTTGAACTATTTTATGTTGAAATGTTTATTGAACAGGGAAAAAAAAACTATTTTTGTCAAGTTCAAAATACAATTGAAGTGTTTATATGACATTGAAATAGAAGCTTGACCTAACTTTGGGAGTGGAAGTGTATGTACTTTTACAGGCCTAATAAAATTTGTTTAAACAATAGAAAGGAAGGAAAGAAGAAATAAGCTAAAAAATATAAACCAATCGAGTGAGGAGGCACAGAACAAATGCAAGTGCTCAAGGACCAGTGGGGCAGTGAGAGTGGGGAGTGATGGGACCCACACCACACAGCCCCATGGAGTCTCACTGTGGTCCAACAGCCTTGCTCAGATCAGGAGGAAATGTTAGTAAACCAAGCAAGCAAACAAAAACAGCAAAACTAAAACTAAGTGCTTTTTGAAAGAGGCCAGACTTAAGAGGGGAAAAGTGCCACAGCAGGCAGCTCCCAGGTAAGGTCACGAGAGGCCAGCAACCTCAGATGGCCTAGCAGCTGGCAGAGTGCCGCACAGGGAGGGGAGAAGGGAAATGGCATTTTGGCACGAGCCTAGGAGAAGCATTGGCAGAAGTTGTACGCCACTAAGAATGCATTCAGGCATTTCTATTTAGGCACCGGAGAAGGCAATGAGCACATAAACACACATGAACTTAGTTAAGCAGAACTGTGTTCTGATGAAACTCAAGGAAAGGCAAGGAGTCTAACAGGCAAAGAGCTGGGTTTCAGGAGTCAGGAAACTCCATGCTTGAATCTGGAGCCCACATCTTCCAGTTGGGTCACCCTAAACCCGCTACTCAACCACTCGGTTTCCTCTTTAACAAAATGGGATAAAAACATTTATACCTCTTCCGATGGCTATTGTAAGGATTAAATGAGATGGTTGTGCCACACATCACAGGTTTTAAACAAAAAATGTTCTACTCTTGCTACTATTGTTATTATCAATCTTGTTTATCTAAATGTCCAAGTCAGTTGCTACAAATGCTATACTATGTTAGAAAAGCAACTCAGGTGGGATAATCATTTTGGTTATATCATGTTAGATACTCTAAAATAATTTTCAGTCCGGCCAGTGTGGTTCAGTGGTTAAATGTCAACCTATGAACCAGGAGGTTATGGTTCGATTCCTGGTCAGGGCACATGCCTGGGTTGAGGGCTTTTATCCCCAGTGGGGAGTGTGCAGGCGGCAGCCAATCAATGATTCTCTCTCATCAGTGATGTTTCCATCTCTCCCTCTCCCTTCCTCTCTGAAATCAATAAAAATATTTTTTAAAAATAAAATAATTTTCATTGCAGGACTATCGGTAAAAATGAGAAAGTCTCCTTATGTATCTGTTTATTTTATGTACAAACCTAGATTCCCAGGAAAATCAGGACTAAGAGAGTATTTTTATGAAAGAGAAAGGGACAGAGGGAGGCTGAGAGGGAAGGACCTATGGCAAGTACCTCCCTGGGCCTCATCTGCAGAAATCCACACACATAGGTCCACGTTAAATAAATGTTATTTCCACAGCATTTTACTTTGGACATACCTGACAGAATAACAACCACCAGCATGTATCATACTGGACTGCACCACCCACTAAATATACCACTTAATCCAGCAAAGAGTCAGGGAATTTGGGCAGCGACTACATATATACATATGTGTCTATACATCCCAAACACATTCTGCTCTATCCACTAGGCCTGGATCAAATGGAGGGTGATATTTCAAAGAGAGAACAAAACCATCTGAAAGCTCTGAAAGCTATTATGAATATGAGCCAGCCCAGGAGGCCTCCCAGGAAAGGTGCCTGCTCCCTCGCTGTTCTCCATGGCCTCTGTTTATAACTCTGTTCCCGGGCCTTTCTCTTTCACTTCCTCTGAATTCTCCCTGCTCCACCTTTCTCAGCTTTATGGGATTTGCTGTAATGATGCAGGTAACACCTATTAGATTATACTCCATAGTGATGGTAGCTGCTCACAAGATTCTTTGCAATCAGAGCCCATCTCTTGGCAACTTACTTGTCAGAGGGTCTTTTTGCTTCTCTCTTTCCCTTGATTTTCATCCTACAGAGTTGTCAATGGATGCTAGAAATGTTTATTTGCAACCAGGATACCCTCTATCTACTGTGAGGGAAAGGGTCTGGCACTCCACTCACAGCAGCGCCCAAGGTGAGACCACACTCATTCTTAGTTTTCCCTTCACAAATGAGGAATGTCAGAGAAATGCCAAATGATTAAGCAAAGCCTAAACTTCAAGAGGCTGACACACAAAACACAATGGGCCTTCAGACACAGATCCTCGATGGCCTCCATGTGAATGAAGGGGCCATGAATGAGCCTTGCCCTGCGGGGCCAGGACACACACAGATAGTGCAGCACCAGGAATGCTCCTGTGGAAAGGTGTAATCCAGAGCAGATTCATCTGGCACAAACCAGATATAGAAATGGCATGAGAATGCAGATTTTGGATTGGGGGGTGGTGGAGAGCAACCAACATTTTGACATAGCAATTGAAAAACAAACTTCTGAAGACTTTGCTGGTTGGTGGGTCAGATCTGGATGCCAACTGGGCATCATTCAACAATGAGGAGACACATTGCATGGCAATTGCTTCCTCAAATGAGCCCATAAAAGGAAAAGCTGACATGAAGTGGTTGAATCTGATGGATTTGTGTGCTAGTTAGAAGCCCAATTTGCAGAACAGGGACTCTATTTCACTAGGAGTCCTAAGAAGGAATTCACTCATTCAATGAATAAACATTTAGTGCCTGCTTGTGACAAACAGGCCCTCGTGATACAAAGACAGAAGTCTCGCTCTCAAGGATCTCTGAGTTATAGGTAGACAGTATCCTCAGCAAATAAGTTCAAAACAAGTTCCTGGAAAAGATGGTTCATTAGGAGGAGTTAGGAAAAGAAAAACTGGTGTCATGAGGGCTAAACTAGAGACACATAGGGAATGACTTCTCACCACGAGGACTGAATCCTTTATAAATGAAATTAAACCTTCCTGCTTAGGATGTTTGGGATCAGAATAACCTCCGAAGTGTGGGCTCTGTGGATGCCTTTACTTCATTTCATGTAGTTTGAAAAGCAGAGAGGACATACCATTCGCACCTGTGGTTTCAGAAAAACAAGATGGACTGTGGAAGAGTATCCAAAAGGTCAAAGATCAGAAAGGTTATTTCATGTCGATGTAAAATGCAATTTTTCACCAGCAAGAAGAGTATAGACAGGAAGAAGAATTTAAGAAATATCTAAAAATTCCACACAAATCCAAGATAATTTACATAATAAGATCTAAACAATTCAAGCAATTTTTGAAGTTTAGAGTGAGGGCCATGTTACCACATCTCCACCCCAAAGACACACATGCGCGCACATGCATCAACGCAGCATTTCAGAATGAAGTAGGTTTCAGCCATGGTGCAGTGAAATGAGCATGGGCTTTTGAGCCAGGTAGACCTGAATTCAGATCTGACTCCACCATGCAATAACTGTGTAGCTTGGGCAAATGATTTAAGCTCTGAGTTTTCATATCTTTGTTGTATTAATGTTGGAGAGCACAAGAGACTTGGTTGGAAAGTTGTAAGGAGGACATTTCGAGGTAAGGGAAGTGTGTGGTAGGCTGCCTGCCCTATTTTTCAGAATTCTGCCTTAGGAGAGTCTTAGGAGAGTGTCGCAGATGGTGCCCCTAATTATTCCTTGACCTTTCCAAACAAGCCTGTGCATTTGCAGACCCCCGGGTGTTTACTGGAATCCTTATGCTTAATCCCTGGATGCCCTTGCCTAGAGTACAATGTAAACACATGTGCCCTCCCAAGATTACTCACCCTACTGATTGTATCTAAAGATAAAAATTCCAATAAAGGCCTAACAAGGCAGGCAATAGCGGCTGCTCTGGCCGCTAAAGCCAGAGGCTCCTTAGCCCTCTCTTGCACAGTCAAACTGTGTCTGAGTAATATGTTCATCCATCATTCAGGGACTGCTGGTCAGACCTGGCATATTAAGAATAATACCTACTCTATGGTATTGTTGTACATTTTAATATAATGATATTACTCACCATCTATTGAGTACTAATTCTGACCCAGACAATGAGCAAGGCACTTTACCAATATTATTTCATTTCATTTACACAACAACCCTGCAATGTAGGTATTAATACCTCCATTTTAGAGATGGCAAAAGTGAACCTCAGAGAAGCTAAGTAGCTGGACTGTTCACACACAATTAAAGATGGTTATAGGCAAATTCCAAGACTGCACTATGATCTCCTGCAAGGAGTCCCAGGAAGTATATGAAGAACAGAAGTCATCCAATGAATGGGATTTCCACATCCCACATACCTCTTTTCCTTGTTTCTCCCCTTGTTTTCTACCTTCTTAACCTTGAATTTCTCTCCATCTCTCTCAATGTGTGGGTCTCTAAATGTGTGTGTTTCTAGTTCCTTTATCTGGGCCTATGTAAATCTTGGACATATATTCATTTCTCTATTTGTATGGAAGGGTGTGTGTGTGTGTGTGTGTGTGTGTGTGTGTCTATGTGAGAGAGTTTCTATCTAAATCTTTGCCTGACTATATCTGTATCTGTTTCTCCATCTCTGTCTATACCTGTATCAAAGGCCCAGTTTTTATCTTTCTCCTCTACTACCTCCCCAACCATCTTCTCTTCCATTTCTCACTCTCCCTTCCACTCTCATATACTTCTCTCCAAACTGGATACAGTGTAAGACAGTTGTAATTGAATTTTTTGCTGGATCATAAAAATTATAATTTAACAGAGAGATGAAAAGGGGATTTTCTTTTTCTTTTTATTCTTTGTGGGGGTTTTTTTATAGTTCATGTGTTGCCTACCCTTTGGGAATAAGCAGTTACAGTTTTAAAAATTGAAAGCTTGCCCTGGCCACCAGGTATCTCAGTTGGTTAGAGCGTCGCCCCTTTACACCCATGTTGTGGGTTCAATCTCCAGTCAGGGAACATGCAAGAATCAACCAATAAATGTATAAATAAGTGAAACAATAAATAAAAATATATATCGCTTTCTCTCTCCCCCCTTCCTCTCTCTCTCTCTCTCTCTCTCTCTCTCTCTCTCTCTCTCTCTCTCTTTCTCTCTCTCTCTCTCCCTCCCTTTCTCTCTCTAAAATTCAATCAATCAATCAATAAATTGAAAGCTCTTCTGCCTCAGATGAAGTGTAAGCCAAAGGCTGGATTAATTAAGCTGTTGTTTATGGTTTCAGAGTTACTGACCCAGGAAGCAGTTGTTCCATTCCTGGACACAGGCACATATTCTAGTAGGAAACAATTTATTTGAGGTTTTTCATGAGAACACTTGTGTATATATGCCCCTTATTGGAAAAAGAAAATACTTCAGTTTTCCTTGCTTTTGAAGAAGAAAAACATCTTCCAGTCCCTCTTGTTTACATAACCTTACTAAAGGAGGTACAGATATGCTTGACTCCATAGAAAAACACAAAGTGAAAATTATTTCCCCCACAACACTTAAAAACCCATATTTATAAACAAAAGAAACTTCCCAGGAGTCTTCTATGGAGGAAAAAATCTCAGCCTGCTGCGAGAGCATGTCATGTGTGGCTAGTGAAGAAAGTTTGGACAACAGGAAGCATTCCATTGCCAGAAAAAGTCCAAAGATAATCATCCACATTCCAACCTTACCTGGTACCCTCCTGAAATGAGAGGCCTGGGGCTCTTTTCCTCCATGGCTGCTTGAAGGTCAGCTGTCATCATGAATGACACAGTAACTATTCAGACCAGGAAGTTCATGACCAACGGACTACTTCTGTGGAAACAAATGGTCATTGAAGTCCTTCACCCTGGGAAGGCAGCAGTACCTAAGACAGAAATTCAGGAAAAACTAACCAAAATATCTAAGACCACACCAGATGTTATCTGTGTTTGGATTCAGAACCCATTTTGGTGGTGGCGTGACAACTGGCTTTGGCAGGATTTATGATTCCTTGGATTATGCAAAGAAAAATGAACCCACACATAGACTTGCAAGCCATGACCTGTATGAGAAGAAGACCTCAATGAAACAGGGAAAGGAATGCAAGAACAGAATGAAGAATGTCAGGGGGACTGCAAAGGCCAATGTTGGTGCTGGCAAAAGTGAGCTGGAGATGGGACAGCAGAAGGAATAAAGATTCTCCAGTGACTTTATCTGTGGCGACTGCAGAAGTTTCATGAAAGGAGTAATAAACTAAGAACTTAAAAGAGATAGAAAGGAAGAGAGAGAGGGGTGGGAGCTGGAGGATAAGGAAAGAAGAAAACTTTTCATTGGTCCTGAACCAATGAAAACTCATTGCGTAAGAAAGGCTTTTTGTGGTTTGGCAGAGGAAGGACAGAGTGAGAGTGGGATGTGAGAGTTTACATATTGGGTCCCTGTAAAGGAAAAGGTTAGACTAGTGGATAGAGAAGGTCAGTGCTCAAAGTATATTTTGTTTTGACCTGTTCTGTGTTATGCCATAACAGTACCTTGCTACAGCCTAAGGGGAAAAAGCATCTATACTAGTCATTTTGTATATCAGTATTTTCTAGAAACCCCTAATCTGGGAGTTGCCATCTAGTGTACATGAAAATAACATAGACTTTCAGACCTTATCAGAGAGCAAACCTATTCTTCTATGAGAAACTCTAATTTCTTCCGCAACACTTGAACCTATTAGAGTTCTAACTTTGATGAATGAATTCCTAAAATCCAAGCAGTCCAAATATATATTGCATTTGCCTGACTTCCCAGTAGGAAACATTTTTCACTAGACACATTTTGTGACTTGTCTTTAGTGCCTCCTGGATGGTTCCTAAATGATCAAGTCACTCCCTTTCCCAAATTCACTCTCCCCCCAAACCCTCCTGGATTCTGTCCTGGCTTCCAGGCCTCCATATTCTCCCACTTTTGATAATTAGGTCAACATTTACTTGGAAGCTGAGTTCCACCATATGTCCCACTATGTCTGGTTTCTCACAGTCTACCAAAGGTGGTTCAGCAAGCACATTGCCAGTGCTCTCAGGTCTCTGTACCAGAATCCCATTCAATGGGGAGGTGAGACACATAAAGAACACCTAGGGGCTCTCCAACACCTCTTCACCCATGCCAGCTTCAATTCTTTCCCATCCTGGCCATGCCAGTGAGAACATCAGAGCTAGAGAGGACCTAGGGAGCTCCACCATTTCTCTGCTACCTCTTTATCTCACCAGTGACCCGAAGCACCGAGCCTTGGACTTGACTCAGCTTCAAATGTACCTTTGAAACCCTTTGAGTTGTTTTACATTTGTTATAATTCTTAACTCCTCAAAGCTTTGACAGAGTTCATTTTAGAACAAATTATAGAGGTGACAGGAGAGAACCTCTTTTTTCCCCTTCAAAATATTAGATTTACTTCAGACTAAAGACTAGGAAAAGTTAGGGTACTCAGAATAAACAGGAAGATCAACTTAATGATTTCATATCCCCAGTCCTCTGGATCCCTGGGAAAGAAATTCCTCTTGCACTTCTAGCCATTGTCAAGAGTCTTCTATCAGGTGGGTATTAGATTTATTGGGGCGAACACTCTGCAAGTTATATAAATGTCTAATCTCTATGCTGTATACCTGAAACTAATATAATATTATATATCAACTGTAATTGAAAATAATTTTTTTAAGAATCTCCTTGTCTAAGTGCCAGAGAGTGAAGGAAGCCGGGGTGGGGCGGGGGGGGGGGGGGGGGGGGGGGGGGGGGGGGGGGGGGGGGGGGGGGGTGAGGGGGAGAGAGAGACATATGTACTATTTGTAATACCTTAAACAATAAAAAAAAATGTGAACCTTTAAAAAATAAATTTACCAAAAAAAAATAATAATAATCTCCCTGTCTGTGTCCTCCTAATTTGACTCCCATCTGTTCCCTTGACCCTGTGTCACTATTAGATTGCAAGGCACCCAGGACCAGAGGCCCCATCTAGTCTTCATAGTCTGAGTACAAAGTCCCATGCAGATGGACACTGTCATACTGAACAACAAAACAGTGCTCTTGGCTGCTCAATTCATCAATTATTGAATAAAGTCAGTAATATCTTTAAAATTTGCTCAGTTGACTTTTATTTTTTAACAGAGTTGAGAAGGAGTTTAAGCCAATAACTGATTAGCTACTGGATCAATGCTAAGTACTTTTTATGTGTTTACAGGACAGAAAAGTGAAAAGGTAACGGAAAATGCTGCCTTCTCTTTCTCCTACTTTCAATCATTTCCCCTACCCTAGGAATGCTTTGGTCCACCAACTCAGAGCTACTTAATGCCTTACTTAAGGAAGGCTCTCTGTAGCAATCAAACATGAATGGCAAGCAGCCTGCAGGGTCCTGGCAATTTCCAAAGAGTGTTACTTGAAGCTCCTCTGAAAGACTCTCTGTGAATTGTTCTGTAGCTGTCTATAAGGCATTTCAATGACATCAGAGATCATATCAATAGACCAGGAGCATACCATTCCCTTGAGGAGCTCAAAGACAGAGATTTTGCATGAACAGGGGAGATAGGAAAGAGTGACAGAGAAGGAACTGGTTAGCCCCAAGTTTTCAGTGAGAAAAAAAAAACTTAATCATCACCATCACCATTGTCATTACCAGCAGCTTCAACAGTAACAAATTCACAGACTGAAAACCTTTACAAAGCTCCATGCACTATTAAATCAGTGGAATCATTTTTAAATACATCTGCTTGCTTCAGACAACATTATATGGGAAGCAAAAGGAATCAGCCAAAGATTTTAAATGTATTTAGCTGAGCCATTTCCAGTAATCTTCAAACAAGTTTTCTAAGTTTGAATGAAGCAAACAAAATGGCCATACACTTTATAAAAATGTGAATCTCTGTAGCATATTTTGAATCCATTTAATAAGATTAAAAACATACCTTTGCTGTTTCCAATGATTTTACTCAGTTGTTATTGTATAATGTCTTATAATATATGTGGTCAATCATTAGCTCTGATCTAAAGCCCAGTACTTGGTCAGGAATGTAATCTCCTAAATTACAACATAGTTCTAAGGAAAAATAGAGATATGCTTTACATTAGTGCATTTTATTACAAGAGTTCCCAGAATGCCATGTGCAAAAAGTGGAGTGTTTGTACAATCAAAGACATCCCTGATACTTAGATTGGGAAATAATTAAGTGACTTTTGAAGTTAAAAGGTGATTTTTCAAGATTATAAAATATTCATTAGGTTATTCTGCCAGCACTGAGTTTTATATAGGTTGTTGACTGACTGATCAACTTCCTGATATTCATTCATTAAGAAAATATTTTTGAGCATAAATTATGTTCCAAATAGGAGTTGAGTATATAGCTGAATGACACTGTCATTACTTTCAAGAAGATAAAATCTGTTTATAAAGATAACCCAACCATGGTAACAAGCAAAGGGAGTCTGCATACTACAAAGCCTTAGAGCTTGAAAAAATGTAGACCTAAAAGAATTGGGAGATAGACCCGAGAAATATGCAGGAACATGTAGACTGTGGCCAGGAATTAACCTAATATTTGATATCATTAGAATGGCAGCACTTGAGCATAGTTTGAAAAGTTATAACAGAAAACCAGCAGCACACCATCCCCTTAAGCAGCTCAAAGGCAGTAGCTTTGCATGAACAAGGAAGGCAAAAAGAGAGTGGCTGGGAGGAAACTAACTCATTAGCAAGAAAAAATGTTTAGGTGCATTGTGTATTTTTCCTAAGAAAATAGTAAATTTGATAGAAACCAAGATGGTGGCATAGGTGAACACCGGAATTGCTCCTGGGCACAACTATTACAAAATCACAACAAAAAGAAAAAATGGACACCACCTAGACCAACAGGAAGGCTGGCTGAGTGAAAATTCTACAACTAGAAAGAGACTGAGACGCAGAGGAGATGCAGAAATAAAGTGCAGAGGTACGGAGGCGCACGCGAAGGGGCTCGCGGAAACGGCTCGTGGAAATGGCTCACGGAAAGGACTGGCAGCATTTTGTACCAGGGGGAAGCACAAGCTCCCAACGGCTCTGAACTCCAGTTCCAGGCAAGTTTATGGGCACTCAGAATCTTATGGGGAGGAGCTGGACTGTCTAGCACCGTCTGGCGCTGGGAGAAACTTGAGCGGCTTGAGACCCAGTGCCTCTTAGGGCAGGGCTGAGAAGCAGCCATAGCTGTTTGCTCTGTCCTGTAGACTCTCCGAGACCCCACCCCACCCAAGCTGTGCACAGAGGTTTTTTCATTTAAAAGGTTGGGAAGCCCCAGGCAGAAGCTAAGACAGCACCTCCTTGGAGATACAAGAGCCAGCGTACTCAGTGATCAGTGGGGCCACCTAGTCTACTACTCCTCAGACTCATAAGGGACACACTCAGGGGGCAGACTTAGTGGGCACCAAAGCCTCCACTGAAGCAAATATTGCCCCATAAGGGTGTCTCTAGCATAGAAGTTCTCCCACCATAGATACAGCTGATTAAAGCCACTCTGTCAATGCAGAGAAGCAGCCAAAATGCGGAGACAAAAAAACAGGTCACAAATGACAGAAATGGAGGAAAGCAAATGACTGGATATAGAATTCAAAACCACGGTCATAAGGCTTTTCAATAATATTCTAGAGTTTGCCAATAAATTTAGTGAGACCCTTGAGCAAATGAAAAAGGACCAGCTAGAAATTAAGCATACACTGACTGAAATAAAGAAGGATATACAGAGATCCAACAGCAGACGAGAGGATCGCAAGAATCAAGTCAAAAATAAAAGATATGCAGAAGCAAAACCCACCCAGCCAGAAAAGCCAAAAGAAAAAAGAATCCAAAAATATGAAGACACTGTAAGGAGTCTCTGGGACAACTTCAAGCATACCAACATCAGAATTATAGGGGTGCCAGAAGAAGAGAGAGAGAAAGATATTGAAAACCTATTTGAAGAAATAATGGCAGAAAACTTCCCCTACCTGGTGAAAGAAATGGACTTGCAAGTCCAGGAAGTGCAGAGGACACCAAACAAAAGGAATCCAAGGAGAACCACACCAAGACACATCATAATTAAAATGCCAAGAGCAAAAGACAAGGAGAAAATCTTAAAAGCAGCAAGAGAAAAGCAGTCAGTTACCTACAAGGGGGCACCCATATGACTGTCAGCTGATTTCTCAACAGAAACATTGCAGGACAGACGGGAATGGCAAGAAATATTCAAAGTGATGAATAGCAAGAACCTACAACCAAGATTACTTTACCCAGCAAGGCTATCATTCAGAATTGAAGGTCAGACAAAGAGCTTCACAGACAAGAAAAAGCTAAAAGAGTCCATCACCACCCAACCAGTATTATATGAAATGCTGAAATGTATCCTTTGAGAAGAGGAAGAAGAAGAAAAAGTAAAGATAAAAATTATGAACAACAAATACATATCTATCAACAAGTTAACCTAAAAATCAAGTCAATAAAAAAATCTGATGAATAGAATAAACTGGTGAATAGAATAGAATCAGAGGCATAGAAAGGGAGTGGAATGATAATTCACAGGGGGAAAGGGGCTTGGGGGTGTGGGAAGAGACTGGACAAAAATCGTACACCTATGGATGAGGACAGTGAGGGGGTGGATAAGGGCAGTGGATGGGGTGATAACTGGGAGGAGGGGAGCAATGGGGAGAAAAAAGAGAAACAACTGTAATAATATGAACAATAAAGATTAAAAAAATAAAATAGTAAATTTGACTTTCCCTCCAAAATTAAAGTTCTTAATGAATCAGACTTTATTTTACTCATGTATCATCATATCCACTTCCTACTCACATGTGCAAATAAAAATGATCCTCACTGCCTTAAATGAGCAATGAAGAAAGGGATTGTAGAGGCACGGCTGGCTGGTTGGTTTAGACACTGAAGAACACAGCCAACCTGTGACCCAATAGAGGAGAAAGGGAAAATTAAAACAGAGTTCCTTATTTATCTCATAAAAGTGCCAAAATATTCCCCTAATGGAAAATTAAGGATCATTAAGAACATTGAGAGCAATGCCAGACACCCTTGAAAGCCCAGGTGCCTAAAATAAGCCTGTGAGAGATGAGGTGTGGGACCAGGAAAGCAATGAAGAAATAGTAAAATTTCCTCCCCTGTTAAGACCTTGTCTTTCCCATCAAAACCTAATTTCTTGAAATTTTCTGCTATGATCACAGATAGTTTTTTCTTTTCTTTTTTTCATTAATTTTTATTGTTGAAAATATTACAGATGTCCGCTTTTTCCCCTCCATTGACCCCCTTCACCCCACTCCTACCCCTCCCCAGACCTTTATGGCACTATTGTCTGTGTCCATGAGATATGCATATATGCATGTAAGTTCATTTGTTAATCTCGTCCCACCCCATCCCCACTTCCCTCTGAAATACTTCAGTCTGTTGCATGATCACAAAAGTTTAAATTACAAAGTTTTCTGTGCTGGGAGTATTTGCAATTTAAGTTTCAAACTTACAGTAGAGAAAGATGCTCTGTCCCTTTTAATCCATATAACTGATTATTATATAGGTCCCCTTTCTCTTTCCTGCCAGGATTCTTAAGGGAGATTCCAACTGGTCTGTGTAGGCCAGTGGTTCTCCCTAATGGCTGCTCAGTAGACTCACCTGGGAAGCTTGGTGATGTTGTTCCTGTCCCCCAAATAGTCTGATCATTGCTCTAGGCTATGGTTTGAGTATGGTTTAAAATATCCCTGGGTGACTGTCATGTGTATTCAGGTTGGAGAATGAGTGGTCTAAGTCGGTGTGGTGTGCACAGAATATTGCCCAGTGCATATAGTGCTGATTGCTGTTGTCGGCTGCCTTGTGCTCACAAGGAAACTCAGTCTTACATGAAACTAACACAACAGTTTCTACAATAGTTACTGCTACTGCTACTGCTACTGCTACTGCTACTGCTACTGCTACTGCTACTGCTACTGCTACTGCTACTGCTACTG